>CAUYQU010103721.1:0-63021 GCA_963574635.1 Cheracebus regulus
ATTTAAAAATAAAATATATTTTAAAAAATAAAGCCGGGCGCGGTGGCTCACGCCTGTAATCCCAGCACTTTGGGAGGCCAAGGTGGGTGGATCACCTGAGGTCAGGAGTTCGAGACCAGCCTGGCCAACATGGTGAAACCCCGTCTCTAAAAAAAAAGAAAAAGAAAATTAGGCACAGTGGCTCACACCTGTAATCCCAGCACTTTGGGAGGCCAAGGCGGGGGTTGTGGGGTGGTTGAGGACACGAGTTTGAGACCAGCCTGGGCAACACAGGAGACTCCATCTCTAAAAGATTAATTTATTAGGCCAGGTATGGTCACACCTGTAATCCCAGCATTTTGGGAGGCCGAGGCAGGCAGATCACCTGAGGTCAGGAGTTCGAAACCAGCCTGGCCAACATAGTGAAACCCTGTCTCTATATAAAAAAATAAAATAAATTAAAAATAAATAAAGATTAATTAATTAGGCCGGACTGGTTGTAAAAATACAACAAGAATGAAACTCCGTTACAAAAAAAAAAAAAATTATTTTTTGAGATGGAGTCTTGCTCTGTCATCCAGGCTGGAGTGCAGTGGCTCGATCTCAGCTCACCGCAACCTCCACCTCCCAGGTTCTCCTGCCTCAGCCTCCCAAATAGCTGGGACTACAGGTGCCCGCCACCACGCCCAGCTAATTTTCATATTTTTAGTAGAGACAGGGTTTCACCATGTTGGCCAGGCTGGTCTCAAACTCCTGACCTCAGGTGATCTGCCTGCCTCGGCCTCCCAAAGTACTAGGATTACAGGTGTCAATTAAATCTTTAAAAAAATAAATAAAAAACAATGAGTTGTGATCATGCCACTGCACTCTGAGTGACAGACTGAGACCCTATCTAAAAAAAAAAAAGAAAAAGAAAAAAAATCAAATCATTAAGCGTTTATTAATACTAAAAACCTGAGTGAACTATGTGGTAACCAACTCACCCTTGTTAAAGCACTGGAAGTTCCACCACATCACAACGGACCCCTCAAATCCAGGCAAATGGGGCCATTTGATCACAATGGTGGAATACGTAGACACATAAGTACAGGCTTTTCAGAAGCTCTTGAGGACAAATAATAACATAATGGTAACAAGTAATGCATATAAAGTCACTTAATTCTTACAACATCCATATTAAGCCCATTTCATAAATGAGGAAACTAAGGCTTACTGAAGCAAAGAAAAACCCCCCTAATCCCCCAACAGTAAAATACAGACAAGGCTGGGCAGGATGGCTCACGCCTGTAATCCCAGCACTTTGGGAAGCTGAGGTGGGCAGATCACCTGAGTTCAGGAGTTCAAGACCAGCCTGGCCAAAATGGTGAAACCCCATCTCTACTAAAAAAATACGAAAATTGCTGAGCACAGTGGCTCACGCCTGTAATCCCAGCACTTTGGGAGGCTGAGGCAGGCGGATCACCTGAGGTCAGAAGTTTGAGACCAGCCTGACCAACATGGAGAAACCCCATCTCTACTAAAAATACAAATATTAGTCAGGTGTGGTGGTGGGCACCTGTAGTTCCAGCTACTCAGAAGGCTGAGGCAGGAGAATCGCTTGAATCCAGGAGGCGGAGGTTACAGTGAGCCAAGATCACGCTACTGCACTGCAGCCTGGGCAACAAGAAGGAAATGCAGTTTCAGAACAAAACAAAACAAAAATTAGTTGGACGTGGTGGCGGGCACCTGTATTCCCAGCTACTTGGGAGGTTGAGGCAGGGAGAATTGCTTGAACTCAGGAGGCAGAGGTTGCAGTGAGCACAGATCATGGGACTGCATTCCAGCCTGGGCAACTCCCTCTAAAAAAAACAAAAACAAAAAAAAAAACAAAACAAAAAAAAGAGAAGACAGGTCTGAAAGACCAAAAAAAAAAAAAAGGTAAACAATGCAAGTTCAAGTGAGAGTCCAAAATGACAAGTATATATAATTACCAAAAGCACTATAAGCAATAAAAAAGTAGCCATTAAGCAATATAGGAAGTTGGAGGAAGAACTGGCTAGGGTGATTAGGAAAGATTTTGAAAATCTGGGCTTGAAACCAGGCTCTACCAGTATTTGAAACGGTGGAATGGTAGGGCAATTTGGCTTCAGAAACTGTTGTGAACAAAAGCAATGTGACACATATAAACAAGTTTGAGCTGGAACCTACTGAATAGGAAATATTTTCTACCAGGTTTCCTCTCACTTAAAATAAAGGCCAAAGTCCTCAGTGTAACACATGCTTTGGTTCCAGCCATTCCAGACTAATTATGTCCCTTCCTCCATCACAAAAGTTACATTCACTATCAAAGACTATAACCTGGGCCATAACCTGAACACATCCTATGTTTCCTCTATAGCTTTGCTCATCTATTAACAAGTGTGGGCTTAGGCAGGGCGCAGTGGCTCATGCCTGTAATCCCAGCACACTGGGAGGCTGAGGTGTGCAAATCACCTGAGGTTGGGTATTCAAGACCAGACCAGCCTGACCAACATGGAGAAACCCCCTGTTTACTAAAGACACAAAATTAGCCGGGCGAGGGGGCGCATGTCTGTAATCTCAGCTACTTGGGAGGCTGAGGCAGGAGAATCGCTTGAACCTGGGATGTGGAGATTGTGGTGAGCCAAAATTGCACCACTGCACTCCAGCCTGTGCAACAAGAGCAAAACTCCGTCTCAAAAAAATAAATAAATAAATAAATAAAAAGCGTGGGCTTGGCAGGGTACAGTGGCTCACAGTTGTAATCCCAGCACTTTGGGAGGCCAAGGCAGGTGGATCACTTGAGGTCAGGAGTTTGAGACCAGCCTGGCTAACATGGTGAAACCCCACTCTAGTTAAAATACAAAAATTAGCCAGGTGTGATGGCATCCACCTGTAATCCCAGCTACTTGGGAGGCTGAGGCAGGAGAATCCCTTGAACCTGGGAGTTGGAGGTTGCAGTGAGCCAAGATCGTGTCACTGCACTCCAGCCTGGGAGACAAAACAAGACTCCGTCTCAAACAAACAAACAAACAAACAAACAAACAGTGTGGGCTGGGGGGCACTGTGGCTGACACCTATAATCTCAGTACTTTGGGAGGCTGAGATGGGTGGATTGCTTGAGGCCAGGAGTTCGAGACTAGCCCAGCAACATGGTGAAACCATGTGTCTTCTAAAAATGTAAAAAAAAAATACTGGCCAGCATGGTGCACCTGTAGTCTCAGCTACTCAGAAGGCTAAGGTATGAGAATTGCCTGAACCCAGAAAATGGGGTTAGGATGCAGTGTGCTGAGATCATGCCACTGTACTCCAGCCTGGGCGACAGAGCAAGACTGTGTCTCAAAGAAAAAAAAAAAAGTGTGTTCCTGGATGGGCTCAGTGGCTCACACCTATAATCCTAGCACTATGGGAAGCCAAGGCGGGTAAATCACTTGAGGCCAGGAATTCAAGACCAGCCTGGCCAACATGGTGAAACCCTGTCTTCTACTAAAAATATAAAAATTAGCTAGGTGTGGTGGTTCACGCCTGTAATCCCAGCTACTTGGGAGGCTAAGGCATGAGAATTACCAGAACCAGTCAGGCAGAGGTTACAGTGAGCCGAGATCATGCCACTGCACTCCAATCTGGGTGACAGAGCGAGACTTGTCTCAAAACAAACAAACAAACAAACATGAAAACCCACCACAATGGGCCGGGTGCAGTGGCTCATGCCTGTAATCCCAGGGCTTTTGGAGGCTGAGGTGGGAGGATTACTTGAGGCCAGGAGTTTGAAGCTAGCCTGGGCAACATAGTGAGTCCCTGCCTCTATTTATATAAGAAAAATAAAAATTCAAAAAACCACAACACAGGTTGGGCATGATGGCTCACACCTGTAATCCCTGAACTTTGGGAGGCTGAGGTGAGTGGATCACCTGAAGTCAGGAGTTCAAGACCAGCCTGGCCAACATGGCAAGACCTCATCTCCCCTAAAAATACAAAAATCAGCTGGGTGTTGTGGCGGGCACCTGTAATCCCAGCTACTCTGGAGGCTGAGGCAGAAGGATGGCTTGAACCTGGGAGGCAGAGGTTGCAGTGAGCTGAGATCGCACCACTGTACTCCAACCTGGGCGACAGAGTAAGACTCTGTCTCAATAACAATAATACCACAGTTCTGTTAGGCCCTGAAAGTGTCAACTATTATTTTAAAAGGCATAATTTCACAAATTATGTCGCCCCCTTCTGGTCATCAAAGTATGAATGCTAAAGGCAGGAAAGATTTAATACAAATAATTCTATGTAAATACTGACAGAATCTAAATTTTGTCCATATTTGAGTAACTTCCCCAATTAACCTTGGAAAGGTTATACAATTTTTTTCTTTTTCTTTTTCTTTGAGACAGTCTCACTGTGTCACCCAGGCTGTGGTGCAATGGGGCGATCTTGACTCAGTGCAACCTCCACCCCCCAGGGTTCTAGCGATTTTCCTACCTCAGCCTCCCAAGTAGCTGGGATTACAAGCACCCACCACCACACCCAGCTTATATTATTTTTTTAGACAGGAGTCTTGCTCTGTCACCTGGTGCCAGGCTGGAGTGCAGTGGCGCAATCTTGGCTCACTGCAACCTCTGCCTCCCAGGTTCAAGCAATTCTCCTACCTCAGCCTCCGGAGTAGCTGGGACTACAGGCACGCGCCACACACCCAGCTAACTTCTGTATTTTAGTAGAGACTTCATGTTGGCCAGGATGGTCTCTATCTCTTGACCTCCTGATCTGCCAGCCCTGGCCTCCCAAAGTGCTAGGATTACAAGTGTGAGCCACCGCACCCGGCCATTTTTTTGTATTTTTAGTAGAGACAGGGTTTCGCCATATTGGCCAGGCTGGTCTTAAACTCCTGACCTCAGGTGATCCATCCACCTTGGCCTCCCAAAGTGCTAGGATTACAGGCATGAGTCAACCGCGACAGGTGCTATTCAGTTTTTCAACAGACATCACTACTGGTATATTATTATTCAGGTCAATACAAAGGACACGAAGATTTTTCAAGATTCCTTTAAAACAGATATATTCAAGCTATTTTGCTTGCTGATGAAACCCAGAATCTGAGGCCTAAGGTATTTAAAATGGCCAACTGCACAGTCTGTATACCTTTTCTATATTTAGTACCAGAGTGAGTACAAAACTGAGGCTAATCAGTCTGGGCAACAGAGGCTCTGTCTCTACAAAAAAAGAAGCCATGTGTGGTGGCATGAGCCTGTAGTCCTAGCTACTCAAGAGGCTGTGGTGGGAGGATTGCTTGGGTCCAGGCTGCAATTAGCCATGATACCACCACTGCACTCCAGACTGGCAACAGAGCGAGACTCTGTCTAAAAAAAACAAAAACAAACAAAAAAGAAACTGAGACTAAGACTAGCATGCCAAAGACAATAGTTTAACTCTGCCAAATGTCACAGATAATAAGACAAGCAAACTACTAAATACATAAATGCACATTAATTTGGCTAACACAGAGTTCTCAGAATGGATCTCAAAGCCCCCCTATTCATTCATTCATCAACAATCTGAACAGCCTACTATGTGGCAGGCACTGATGAACAATAGGTATGGCCCCATTTTATGGGAGCCCATAAACTAGCAATTAGCCTTCTACTCCAAAAACTCTTCATAGAAAGAACCTATGAAGTGAAAATCTACCAAATCTAATGGAAAATCTCTTATACCACTCACAGAATATTTTTTAAAAAGGAAGGTTTTGCTGGATAAAACACTAAAGGATGCCAAAATTTAAGGAATTCTTTTCAAATGGTGTGAACAACAGAAAGAAACATTTTCCTAGTCCTTAAAATGGGCACAAGAATGACTGCTTCTTTTCTTTAGAGATATGATTTGTAAGTTATAGGTATCCTGTATTCAGAAATGCAGAAGACTAGGGTACCTTACTTGGTCTCCTTTAACATAGAAGCTATAGGCACTAGGCTTCTATTTACATTCAAAAGTATTTTTTTTTTTTTTTTTTTTTTTGAGACAGAGTCTCCCTCCGTTGCCAGGCTGGAGTGCAGTGGTGCCATCTCATCTCACTGTAACCTCCGCCTCGGGTTCAAGCTATTTTCCTGCCTCAGCCACCCGAGGAACTGGGACTACAGGTGTGTGCCACTACACCTGACTAATTTTGGTATTTTTAGTAGAGACGGGATTTCACTATGTTGGCCAGGCTGGTCTCAAACTCCTGACATCAGGTGATCTGCCCGCCTCAGCCTCTCAAAGTACTGGAATGACTGGCGTGAGCCACCACCCCCGGCCCTATTATTTATATTTTTAATGAAAAATGATTTAGAATACAGCAGCCACTGAAGAAAAATATCACCACAGGGAAAATCGTAAATGACTTCAGGTCCTCCACTGCCCTGAAGCCTCAATAAGGTGCAACTGGTTTCAACACAAGGGCTTTTCAATCACACCACTTTCCTATAAAAGTCTATAAGGCACCTAAGGAGGAACACCGGCATTAATTTCCCCATTGTATTCCTGAATCTATTCCAAAATCTTGGACCTTTCACAATTTTTCCAAACTGCTGGTGTGATTCTTAACACAATCACGGAGGCTACTTTACCGTAGGCTAGAGGTTCTAGTATAACAGATTATAGCTATATTTTTGTAAATTCCACCTCAACTGACTTAAACCAACACAAGTCTACATGTAACACCAATTCATGAAAAATCCCTCATCTGAAGAGTTGAAAAAGAGGTAAAATACTGCTCACTCTGTATTCAAAGTTTCCAACAAGGAAAACCTAGCTAAAAAACAGAAGGGCCCATGAAACAAGTACTATCCCACAATCTCACATACTTGCTCTTCCTCTGTCTCCTAATTTCTCCCACCTCACACGATGTCATCACTACCTCACTCCATTCCTTAACTGTTAACTCATCTAAGCATGTTTACAATTTCATCACCTTTGTGAGACCAGTAACGATCCCAGACAAAAACTTATGGAACTAATTTTGAATCAAAGCAAGAGGTGCACTTGGACTTTTTTAACTCCCCAAAGGAATCATGGAGCGAAGGTAGTAGGAAACCTGGAAAAGTGAAGAAAGCGTTTTCAATCCTTTCTTCACATATTATTCTTACAGCCTCCCCACTGTAAAGGCCCATCAGGAAGCAAGGGCGGCCTGCTTTCCCCTTTTCTCTTAACACACCTTACAGAAATATTCTCGGGATCTCCGCCCTGCTTATCCTAACAGCTCCTCCCCCTCCAGAGCCAGGCCCAGCAAACGCTTGCCCCTCCCCCTCCGTGCCCCCTTTCCCAATTTATTCCATCTCCTCCCCCAATCAGGACACTTTGTGCCGCCCAGGGCCCTCTTCCAATTTACTCCAAGTTACTCCTCCGTAGTCCTGCAAAGCCAGGTTCCTCTGGCAGCCCCGGCCGGACCCGGGGTCCTCCGATTACAGTTACAAACCTCGGGTCTCGCGGTCGTCAGCTCCTCCTCACACCTAACCAAGCCTCAAGCCTGTCCCCTTCCCAATCTTATAAAGTGTTTTCTCTCCAGCCCTAACCCGCAGCCACCCACCCAACCCAAGCAGCATTGTCCCGGACTACCAGGACCCCGAAAAGCGGCCCCCAAGTGCTCGGCCCACCCTAAAGAGCTTCAGTCTCTGGCTCAGGATTCGCGCCCCGCCCTCTCCATCCTTCTCGCAGCTGGCAACGACGCCTCAGCGCCAGGCGGAGAGCTCAGCGCGGGAAGTGGAAAAACAGGACGCTGGACCCGGGCGCGCTCCCCGCTCCTAACCTCTGCCTCTAAAGCGCGGGCCCCGACGCAGGGCTCCCGCCGCCGCCGCCGCCGCCGCCGCCACCGCGCCCCCTCCCCCAGCTCTCCCGCCTCCAGCGGGCTCCTCACCTCAGAGCAGCGCCCAAAAGCCGGAGAAGAATCGGTGCTGCGCTACTGGCGCGTCGCGTCGGGTCGGCCGGGGCAGTGGTGCCCAGGAAGGCAGCAAGCCGGGTGGCCGTAATGGAGCCCCTCACTGGAGCGGCGTACCGCAGGCCCCGGCGAACGGCCCTCCCCTCAACCGAACAAAAGAGCCTCGCACTCTGCGCTGCCCGCCGCCCGCACCGCGCAGGCGCGGCGACCCGCCGCACGGCACCATGGTTCTCGGGATCAGTCCAAGACTACAAGGCCCGAAGTGCCGCGCGCTGCGCACGCACAGTAGGCGAGGATGGTACAGACTTCGAGTTTTTAAACTGTAACGGCGGAACGACTGCAGCGTTGAGCGTTGTAACCTACAAAATTAAAACATATGATTTTTTTGTTTTTGAGACGGAGTCTCGCTCTGTCCCCAGGCTGGAGTGCAGTGGCGCGATCTTGGCTCACTGCAACCTCCGCCTCCCGAGTTCAAGCAATTCTCCTGCCTCAGCCTCCCGAGTAGCTGGGACTACAGGCGCGCGCCACCACTCCCAGCTAATTTTTGTATTTTTTAGTAGAGACGGGGTTTCACCATGTTGGCCAGGATGGTCTCGATCTCTTGACCTCGTGATCCGCCCGCCTCGGCCTTCCAAAGTGCTGGGATTACAGGCATGAGCCACTGCGGCCGACCAGAACATACGATTTTTATATGCGAGCCCTTTGATCCTTGGCCCGAAAAATCAAGCACTTCTGGACAGTTCTGTAATTCACATCCTCGAAATTTTTGAATCTTATGTGCTTCACCAGAACTTTATCATATCTCCGCCTCCTCAAATTTCCAACCATTTCTGTAGACCTCAATCTCCGCCTCCTCAAATCTCTGCAAAACTCCTCTTAAGGCTGAGCGCGGTGGCTCAAGCCTATAATCCCAACGTTTTGGGAGGCCGAGGTGGGTGGATCACCTGAGGTTAGGGGTTCGAGACCAGCCTCGCCAACATGGTGAAACCCCGTCTCTACTAAGAGTACAAACATTAGCCAGACGTGGTGGTGCACACCTGTAATCCCAGCTACTCAGGTGGCTGAGGCAGGAGAATTACTTGAACCCAGGAGGTGGAGGTTGCAGTGAGCTGAGGTCGCACCATTGCACTCCAGCCTGGGCAATGAACAAAATTCCGTCTAAAAAAAAAAAAAACCCTATTCAATGTTAAGATTAATTCCCCTGGCTGGGTGCGGTGGCTTATGCCTGTAATCCCAGCACTTTGGGAGGCCAAGGCGGGTGGATCACCAGATCAGGAATTCAAGACCAGCCTGACCAAGATGGTGAAATCCTGTCTCTACTAAAAATACAAAAATTAGCCGGGCATGGTGGTGGGTGCCTGTAATCCCAGCTACTTGGTTGGCTGAGGCAGAGAATTGCTTGAACCCGGAAGGTGGAGGTTGCAGTGAGCCGAGATCGTGCCATTGCTCTCCAGCCTGGGTGATAGAGTGACACTTTGTCTCAAAAAAAAAAAAAAAAAAAAGAAAAAGAAAAAGAAAAATGATTAATTCCCCTTTGAGGACTTCCCTGATTCCTTAGAGTAACTTAGGTTCCCCGGTAGGCGTCTTGTAGCTTCCTGAATTTCCACCTATTCATTGGCTGCATCACGAAAATGTCCCCTTTTTCATTGGCATTAATGCCAACCCCTTAATCTCCATGAGCACCTTTCACCCAGTCATCCCAAAGAAACACACAATTAGGAAAAAACCTTGTTTGTTTTCATTTGAGACGTGTCTGGCTTTTCTGATTTCAACTAGATTGTTGTCCCAAATCGAGTTAATATGGAAATTCAGACTGCCATCATGACATTCACCCACTTTCTTGTCCTTAGTTAACGTCTGTCTTCCCTTCTGGATTCAAAGCTCCCGTAAATAGAAACTCTGCCTTGTATTGTCACCATTATACCTCCAGTACCCAATACAGTCCCTTGCATACAGTCCTCGATCAGTATTTGTTGGATAAAGGAAATTCCCTCCTACCTGACAAAAAATGGAGCTGATCAAGGTTTCCTTCATCTCTTTTTTTCACCTCAGATTTGTGTGTGTGTGTGTGTGTGTGTGTGTGTGTGTGTGTGTGTGTGTTTTAAACCTTCTCTTTTACTGTCTTTTCCCCTATCTAGTCAGCAAGTGAATAGAACTTCTACCAGGAGGTGACTTTATTTTTATTTTATTTTCTTAATTATTTTTTTAAGCCACAATATAACTGAAATTTTATTTTTTATTTTGAATATTAAAGTATACTTCTAATCAGGAAGAAGAAAGAAACTCTATTTCACTCTACCCCAAAAGGCAGGGAGCCTGCATTTATAAGACAGTTTTGCTGATGCAGGCAGTGTTCAGGGCTCTGAAGAACTGTCATTTAAGAAAAACCCAGCCCAGCAATATCATAATACAGTTTAGTTAAAAAGTCTTCAAGAAAGCACAGAGAAGACAGCAATTCTTCCTGAAATATTTGGGTTGGGTCTCTATGAAGAAGCAAGTGAGAAGCATCTACTCACTTCCTCCTGAAGTGTGCTGTTTTCGAATGACATTGATGAGAAAATTAGTTGTAATGATATTAGCTACTATTAATGAGTGCTTACTCTAGTGCTAGGAATTCTGTCTTTTTTTTTTTTTTTTTTTTTTTTAGATAGAGTCCTGCTGTGTCACCCAGGCTGGAGTGCAGTAGCACGATCTCGGCTCACCACCACAACCTCCACCTCCCAGGTTCAAGTGAATCTCCTGCCTCAGCCTCCTGAGTAGCTGTGATTACAGGCTTATGCCACCACGCCTGGCTAATTTTTGTATTTTTAGTAGAGACAAGTTTCATTATGTTGGCCGGGCTGGTCTCGAACTCCTGACCTTGTGATCTGCCCACCTCAGCCTCCGAAAGTGTTGGGATTACAGGCGTGAGCCACTGTACCCGTCTGAATTCTATCATTTTTAATTTATTTTTTAATTTGTTGAGACAGAGTCTGGCTTTGTCTCTCAGGCTGGAGTGCAGTGGTGCAATCTTGGCTCAGTGCAACCTCCGTCTCCTGGGTTCAAGCAATTCTCATGCATCAGCCTCTCGGATAGCTGGGATTACAGGCATGAGCCACCACACCCAGCTAATTTCTTGTATTTTTAGTAGACACGGGGTTTCACCATGTTGGCCAGGTTGCTCCTGAATTCCTGATCTCAAGTGATCCGCCTACCTCAGCCTCCCAAAGTGCTGGGATTACAGGCACGAGCCATGGCGCCTGGCTTATTTACTTACTTATTTATTTTGAGACAAGATGTTACTCTGTCACCTAGGCTGGAGTGTAGTAGTGCAATCATGGTTCACTGCAGTCTCAACTTCCCAGGTTCAAGTAATCTTTCCACCTCAGTCTCCTGGGTAGCTGTGAGCCACACCATACTCAGCTAATTTTTAATATTTATTGTAGAGACAGAGTCTTGTCACATTGACCAGCCTGGGCATCCCAAAGTGCTGAGATTACAGACGTGAGCCACATGCCTGGCCATAAATTCTTGATTGATTTGATCTCATTTCTATCTAACTCCCAAACCATATTTCTGTCTACATAAAATGCTGCTATCCTTAATTCCCCATATTGAGCTGAATTCTCCTCCCCATGTAAATGCTGCCTATCTTCCCTAATTCTGGCATTTGTAGCCACACAGTAAGTCTAATCTTTCTTTCGTATGTTTCTTCTAATACTGAAGTTCAGCCTTCCACTTTCCTGAGGTCTCGATTTAAATGTCATCATTTTCCTAAACTGTACATTACAGGACAAGAGTTTCAGATGTATCACATTTAATGTGTTAGTAAATTCTGGCTCTTGTGTGTGTGTTTCAAGGTGGAGAGGGCCATCACTGCCCTGGTGCTCTATACCATTCTTTTATTTTTTAGTCTTTTTTCCCTCCTTTTTGTGGAGAACGGGGTCTTGCTATATTGCCCAGGCACATCTTGAACTCCTGGACTCAAGCTATCCTCCTGCCTCTGCCTCCCTAAGAGCTGGGATTACAGGTGTGAGCCACTGCACCTGGCCCACAAACCTAAAGTGTCTGTGTTAACAATATCCATTTAAAAAATTGTTTGGTATCAAATGAGTTAGTTCTTTTTCTTCCCATAAGAATAGGGACATTTTAGGTTATTCAGACCCTCAGAGATTTTTTTTTTTTTTTTTTGATGGAGTCTCACTCTGTTGCTGCCCAGGCTGGAGTGTAGTGGCAAGATCTCGGCTCACTGCAACCTCTGCCTCCTGGGTTCAAGTGATCCTCCTACCTCAGCCCTCCCCACCCCTCTGCCCTGTAGCTGAGATTACAGGCACGCACCACCATGTCTGGCTAATTTTTGTATTTTTAATAGAGAAAGGGTTTTGCCATGTTAGCCAGGTTGGTCTCGAACTCCTGATTTCAGGTGGTCCACACATGTTGGCCTCCCTGCCCTCAAAGTGCTGGGATTACAGGTGTGAGCCACTGTGCCTGTTTTTTTTTTTTTTTTTTTTTTTTTTGAGACATAGTTTTGCTCTGTTGCCCAGGCTGGAGTGCAGTGGCCCGATCTTGACTCGCGCAACCTCCA
The DNA here is from genome assembly GCA_963574635.1 of Cheracebus regulus. Classification (NCBI taxonomy): domain Eukaryota; kingdom Metazoa; phylum Chordata; class Mammalia; order Primates; family Pitheciidae; genus Cheracebus; species Cheracebus regulus. Next base: position 12,435 of record CAUYQU010103721.1, read on the forward strand.
CCTCCCGGGTTCAGACGATTCTCCTTCAGCATTCTGAGTAGCTGGGATTACAGGCGCCCACCACCATGCCAGCTAATTTTTGTATTTTTAGTGGAGATGGGGTTTCACCATATTGACCAGGCTGGTCTCAAACTCCTGACGTCAGGTGATCCACCTGCCTCAGCCTCCCTAAGTGGTGGGATTCCAGGCCTGAGCCACCACGCCTGGCCCCTTTCTTTCCGTTTTTTTTTTTTTTTTTTCAGAGGGAGTCTCGCTCTGTCACCAGGCTGGAGCGCAGTGGCCCGGTCTCTGCTCACTGTAACCTCTATCTCCCGGGTTCAAGTGATTGCCCTGCCTCAGCCTCCCGAATAGCTGGAACTATAGGAGCTCGCCACCACGCCCGGCTAATTTTTTTTTTGTAGTTTAGTAGAGACGGTTACGCCATGTTAGCCAGGATAGTCTTGATCTCCTGACCTCACGATCCGCCCGCCTCAGCCTCCCAAAGTGCTGGGATTACAGGCGTGAGCCACCGCTCCCAGCCTGGCCCCTTTCTTTTCCTTTCTTTCTTTTCTTCCTTTTCTCACTGTAGCCTCGAACCCTTGGGTTCAAGCGATCCTCCTGCCTCAGCCTCCCGAGTAGCTGGGACTACAGGCGCGGGCCAGCACGCCCCGCTAACGTATAAATTTTTTTGTAGAGATGAGGGTCTCCTTAAACTGGTAGGGCGTGTCTCAAACCTGGCCTCAAGCGACCCTCCTGCCTCGGCCTCCCTAATAGTGTTGGGATTACTGGCGTGAGCTCCTGCGCTCGGCCTGCTGAAATTATCTTTAAATAAGCGGCTAAAAGACATTTCGATAGCACCGCAAAAGTCTTCAACACACTGAACGGCTTTCTCTTGCGACCTAGCTGCATGATGCTGCTTCAGGTTTGTTTCGGTCAGTTCAATCTGAGTTGCCGGACCCTCTCGAGTCTGGCTTTCACTCTGACAATCGATCAGTGGCTTTACAAATCTGAATCGGAGTCCCCTTGATAGCTCCGCTGAGGAACAGCAAACCACGAGGTTCAAATGGCGGCTCTCAGGACTTAGTGATGCTCCAGGGTTGTGGGCTTCCTAACGCCCCGAACCTCCCACAGTGCAGACAGTCCTCTCAAAATGGGAACAGGAGTAACAAGCCCCTCACATCCCTCGGCTCCGGTGACCCACTGGCTGACCGTCGCTGACGCCCCCTGGCCGATGATTGGCTGCCCATGACGGTGGGCGGAACACAGCCCCGGATTGGACATCGGAGCCCATTCGCCATCCCTCATCCGGCACCTGCGTCCACTCTCTAGCGTCCCAACTGAGTAGAAGGGGAATCCTGACTCCAGTCTGGGGCCTGGGCAAGCGGAGCTGTGCTGTTTGGAAGCGGGAACTTCACTCAGAGCCCGGGCCTGCAGGGGCGGGGCGTCCTGTGCACCCGGGATTGGGGCGTCTCCCGTCGTGCACCGGGGCACCGGCGACTCACCCGGAAGGAGAAGTCGTGATCTGGCTATATGGTGGGGCGAGGGCGGTGTCGCTGTGGGGAGCCGATGCTGTTCTCAGGTGAGAGGGCGTGGGCGGGGCCCCGGGGAGTGGGTGCTGCTCTCAGGTGAGGGGGCGCGCGAGGGCTTGAGCGTTAGTAGTGGCACTCGGGATGGTGGCATCGCTTTACATCCTAGGGAGGGGCTATCTCACCGCTCGGTATGAAGGCAAGAGCTTGTTCAGGATCCAAGAAAGGAAACCCTTATTTTCAGTTTATCTTCAAAGTATATCTTTCACTTCCTACTCCCCAAGCTTAATCGGAAAGGAAGAAAGACCATGTGGGCCTTGCGCTCTTAGTTTGTGGAGAATGAAGGAGGAGTGGACGTAGTACAAGGCTCTGGGGACATTTACTTAAACCCCTAGGACTGGGAGGAATGGCGAATATTTTACGTGGACACGGGAGACTTGCGGTAGATTGTGGTCGCCTTTGTTACTTACCTTCCAAGTGAAAGGAGTACGTTAGAGATGGACAAAAAAGATGGAGCATAATGCTTGGTTGAGATCACACAGAGCTTGGTCAGAACTGGGAGCTTCCTCTATCTAGTACCTGTGATATTTATAATTGGAGGGAGAGCTTTTTGAGTTGCTATCTGCCATCTGGCACTAACAGCTCCAGATTAAGAAGGGACGGCAGTCTCGGTAGTTCAATCTACTGTTATCACCTGATTTTGTTTTTTCTTTTTCTTTTTTTGAGTCTCCATCTGTTGCTCAGGCTGGAGTGCAGTGCTGCGATCTGGGCGCACTGCAACCTCCATCTTCCTTGTTCAAGGGATTCTTCTGCCTCAGCCTCCCGAGTAGCTGGGACTACAGGCGTGTGCCACCATGCTTGGCTAATTTTTGTATTTTTAGTAGAGATGGGGTTTCACCTTATTGGCCAGGCTGGTCTCAAACTCCTAACATCAGGTGATCCACCCGCCTCGGCCTCCTAAAGTGCTGGGATTACAGGCGTGAGCCACTGCGCCGGCCACCTGATTTGTTTTTTTAACCAGCCTCTTGAAGTTGTTTAAATGGAAGAGAAAATAAATGACAGACTAAAGCCTTGAACTGTTACTATATTAGGAAGCTTTATGATGAATCTACTTTGTAAACAGCAAACAACTGGGTACTCACCAGAGCTACTGGTGGTGGTACAGGTGAAGAAAGTTAAAGGAAACTTCAGATGTGGTTGAAAAGGCCCAGGAAATGTAGTTAGCATTAACTTATGTAACTAGCTAGGGTCACTGACTCTAGCCTTATTTGGATGATGCACAGATCCATCTCCCAGATCATAGAACTAAAGTTAGGAACTTCCTGCTGCTTCTCCAGAGGCAGAACTGAGCTCCTTTCTCTTCTGAGGAGTGATGTCTGTGGGGAGGAAGCTAATGGAGGATAGTGGTTGCTAGAAATTACTACTTGGTGTCTAGGCTTTTGTATTTGTTCCAGTGTTTGTTTGTTGTTGAGGCAGGGCCTTGCTCTGTCGCCTAGGCTGGAGTGCAGAGGTGTGATCTTGGCTCAACTGCAGCCTCTGCCTCCTGGGTTCAAGCGATTCTCATGCCTCAGTCTCCCCAGTAGCTGGGAGTACAGGGGCCCACCACCATGCCCAGCTAATTTTTGTATTTTTAGTAGAGACAAACTTTTGCTGTGTTGGCCAGGCTGGTCTTGAAGTCCTGGCCTCAAGCATTCTGCCTGCCTCAGCTTCCCAAAGTGCTGGATTACAGGGGTGAGCCACTGCGCAGGCCTACTGTTTTTAAGGACAGTTGTTACAACTGAAACTTTTTTTTTTTTAATTTTTTTAACAGAGTCTTGCTGTTGCCAGACTGCAGTGCGGTGACGCAATTTCAGCTCCCTGCAGCCCTTGCCTCCCAGGTTCAAGCAGTTCTCCTGCCTCAGCCTCCCAAGTAGCCGGGATTAAAGGTACCTACCACCATACCCAGCTAATTTTTTGCATTTTTAGTAGAGATGGAGTTTCACTATGTTGGCCAGGCTGGCATCTGGAGGTTTTTAAAAAGCCAGTTCATAGCTATTTGTTTCTAAGTGGTATTGGCCCCAAAGGAAAGAATTTCTTCATGAAAGCAGTGTGGGGCCCTATGCAAACTATTCCTGACACCAAGGGTATGATCATTTCATTACTAAATTATGGTCCTGAATTTGACAAACCTTTTTCAAGGTACAAAAGATGTATGAGCTCTACTGAGTGGTTGACTATGATTTCCTTATCATCTTTCCCATTGTTAGTTTTGTTTAAAGATGCTTCAGAATATTTAACTCTGCTCCTTTGCTGGCAGTTTGTTGAATGCCTGCAAAGAGAAGAGAAAAAGGCTAGGTGAGGTGGCTCATGCCTGTAATCCCAACGCTTTGGGAGGCTGAGGTGGGTGGATCACCTGACGTCAGGAGTTCGAGACCAGCCTGGCCAATATGGTGAAACCCCATCTCTACTAAAAATATAAAAATTAGCTGGGCATAGTGGCGCACACCTGTAGTCCAAGTTACCTGGGGGGCTGAAGCAGAAGAATTGCTTGAACCCAGGAGGCGGAGGTTGCAGTGAGCCGAGATTGTGCCGTTGCACTCCATCCTGGGCAACAGAGTGAGACTCCATCTCCAAAAAAAAAGAGAGAAGAAAAAATTTAAGGAGGTTAATTGTTCACAGCCAATAAATAGGTCTGCTCTTTTTGGTCTCAGCCATTTGACTACTATCTGGAATGTTATATATGGGTTGTTATGGACTTGGAATTTCCTACTTTTCAGTTCAGGACCCTTTGGAGGTGGTGGCTACATCAGATAAAAATCAGATTGTCAGCAAGGATACCATTTAAGATGGTACTGAAATGACAAAACCCTGGGTTTGCTCAACATTGTGTAGCCCCCTTTTGTCATGGACCATGCAGCTTCCTCTCTGCATGCAAAGTTTGTCTGTAGAGAGACCTTCTGGTATATTGGAGAGGATTGAAAAAGCTGTTTGCTTTGCTAATTTCATAGTGCAAATGAGTTCCCCTTCTTTTGAAATGTTAGCCTTGTGTTAGCAAAACATAAAGTAGAAGGAAACTCATTATACACTCTTCTAATGGTAAGGCAGAACTAATAAGAGAATGTGTTTAAAATTAATTGTGGGACTGTAAAAATGAGTGGGTATGTCAATGGGTATGAGGGGAGGAGAGGGAGGGCTTAGAGATATTAGAGATAGTTTTGTTTTCCCAGGAGCCAGCCTGGATCATTTGTTGGCAGTACATATTGGCTGAAGTCAGTTTTCATTTCAAGGTAAATTGGAAAGGGAAATTAAACCTTATTGTTCTGCTCTTAAGAGAGAAGAGGGTGGAGGCGGCAGCCAGGGTGAATGCTGTTGGAATAGTTCTAGAAGTAACAAGATTAGTGTTGTATTTTAACAGAAGGTGACATCATGGGCCCCATTGGACTTGAGTAACCCTGTGCTGCAGCCTTCATGGTCCCCTTGTCGGAGTGGGTGATGTCGCTATACATGTAAACTGCCACATTGGGGGAAATCAGGGGCTGAGGCTTTAATGAATCTTTACAAAGGAGAAGAATGCATCCTGAGTCGACCTGTGCAGCTGTGGGGTGCTTGGGCAGAGGTACAAACCGGATGGCATGTCAGGAGAGGAAATAATTAGAACAGTTGGCTCGGGTTCCAGAGTATGGATTGGATAAGGGGAAGGTCCCAACTGGGCAACCCACTCAGGTGCTTCTTGGAGTGCTTTAGCTCTATGATTCACCTGTGGGGTGGTGACTGGTTGTTAGTGAGACAGTGAGAAATGCAGGAGCATTGGTGTTTGCGGGGACTTGGTTGTCTCTGAACAGCCGGGAGGGGGCGCTGTTAGACTCGATTTCAAAGCTGTGAGCTGAGTTCACCAGACCCTGCTGTGCCTGCAGTCTTCAAGGCAAAAGTTTTACATCAGAACCGGCCTGTTCTGGCTGCGTGTAACAAACTTCTGTAGACTCCAACACACTTTGGGGAGAGTGTGTGAGGGCATGGTCTGAGAAGGCAAATCCCCCAGGGCTTTTTAGCTTGGCACTGAGCTAATGGGGATTTTTGTTTGTTTCCTCTTAAGTTTTACAAGAACAAAAAGTGTTGCCTGGGTTTCCCCAGGGGGGTCTATTTAAAACTTTCAGGGTTTTCCCTGGTAAAGAATGATAAGAACAGAGGCCTACTAACCTTGATCCTGTGTTCTCTGTCCCTCATCAGATGTTTTCTTCAAATGGGCTTTTGGTATAGGATGTCGGAGAACCAAGAACAGGAGGTAAGAGTGTGGTCTCCAGAGAACAGGTAGGTAAAAGCTGGAGAGAGGATTTAGGAGGAAAGAGGATGCAGAGATCCAAATCATTACTCAGTAGTGTTCTTCCTGCAGTATTACTTTGGCGGTTCTGATGAGCTCAAAATAAAGTCAGGAGAAAGAAATCAATAGCAGAGCCATTCCTAGGAAATGGGGTTCTATTCTGACTAAATTTTCCATTGATTGGAATATACCGGAATGTAAGCTTCATAGGGGCAGGGACTTATGCCTCTTGTTCATGCTTTATGCCCAGTGCCTGCAACAGTGTCTGACACGTAGTGGGGCTCAGTAAAAATCTGTTGAATTGAATGACTGAGCGAATGAATGAAAGTTGGTGCTAGGTGGAAAAATCTAGAAACCAGTGTTATCAGAGCTGCCTTGCTGTGTAGCTGAAGCTGAAGGAGCTTTTCTTACCTACAGGAGGTGATTACAGTGCGTGTTCAGGACCCCCGAGTGCAGAATGAGGGCTCCTGGAACTCTTATGTGGATTATAAGATATTCCTTCATGTGAGTGCATCAAGCTTCTATATTAGGGTCTATGCTCTGCAGGGCTGAGGGGCTTGTACTGAGGTGAAACCTATTTTTTTTGAGACAGAGCCTTGCTCTGTTGCCAGGCACCAGGCTGGAGTGCAGTGGTGCAATCTCGGCTCACTGCAACCTCCACCTCCCATGTTTAAGCAATTATCCTGACTCAGCCTCCTGGGTAGCTGGGACTACAGGCCCACGCCACCACGCCCAACTAATATTTTTTTGTATTTTTAGTAGAGACAGGGTTTCACCATGTTGGCCAGGATGGTCTCGATCTCTTGACCTCGTGATCCGCCCGCCTTGGCCTCCCAAAGTGCTGGGATTACAGGCTTGAGCCACCGCGCCTGGCCCAATTTTTATATTTTTAATAGAGATGGGGTTTCACCATCTTGGCCAGGGTGGTCTTGAACTTCTGACCTCGTGATCCACCCAACTCGGCCTCTCAAAGTGCTGAGATTACAGGTGTGAGTGACCATGCCTGGCCCCTATTTTATTTTATTTTTTTGAGACGGAGTTTCACTCTTGTTGCCCAGGCTGGAGTGCAATGGTGCAATCTCGGCTCACTGCAACCTCTGCCTCCCAGGTTCAAGTGATTCTCCTGCCTCAGACTCCCAAGTAGCTGGGATTACAGGCATGTGCCACCACGATCAGCTATTAGGAAAGACGGGGCTTCATCATGTTGGCCAAGCTGGTCTCAAACTCCTGACTTCAGGTGATCCACCTGCCTCGGCCTGCCAAAGTGCTGGGATTACAGGTGTGAGCCACTGTGCCCAGCAACGTGTAACTTATTTTTGAATATTTCTGGTGGATCTGAGGCAAAAGAAAAGGGAGAGAGGAAAGGAAAGAGAGCTTGAGGTATGTCTTTGAGTTGCTTTCAGGCTGCCTGGTGGCATCTTGTTCTAGTTGGGGACCTGATCAGGTCTGTAGCCTGATGGCATGGCTCCTCAGTGAAAGCAATGATAGGGAGCTCGTGTGAACTTGTCTTCTTCCACTAAACCCTTTTCATGTACTTCCGCATGTATAGACCAACAGCAAAGCCTTTACTGCCAAGACTTCCTGTGTGCGGCGCCGCTACCGTGAGTTCGTGTGGCTGAGAAAGCAGCTACAGAGAAATGCTGGTTTGGTGTGAGTTTGCTCTTGCTTCCTTCTCAGGTCTGTGACTGGCTCTTTGGGTGCTTATGTAGGAACTTGAGTTGATAGTGAAGAGAACTTGCAACATACTAAGCACTAAGGAAATTGAGAAATATGTTGTTTATTTTTTTGTTTTTTTGGGTTTTTTTTTTTTTTTTTGACATAGGGTCTTGCTCTGTTGCCCAGGCTAGAGTGCAGTGGCATGATCATGGCTCACTGCAGCCTCGATCTCCTGGGTTCTAGCAATCCTCCCACCTCAGCTTCCTGAGTGGCTGGGACTACAGGTGCATGCCACCATACTTGCCTAATTTGTGAAATATTTTTGTAGAGATGGGGTCTCCTTATGTTACTAGGCTGGTCTTGAACTTCTGGGCTCAAGCAGTTCTCCTGCCTTGGCTTCCCAAATTGCTGGGATTACAGGCATAAGCCACCATGCTTGGCTGGGAAATAATTTTTTTTTTTTTTTTTGGTTTTGAGATGGAATCTTGCTCTGTCACCCAGGCTGGAGTGCAGTGGCACGATCTCAGCTGATTGCAACCTCTGCCTCCTGGGTTCAAGCAATTCTCTCTGCCTCAGCCTCCCAAGTAGCTGAGATTACAGGAACCTACCACTACATGCGTCTAATTTTTGTATTTTTAGTAGAGATGGGGTTTCACTATGTTGGTCAGGCTGGTCTTGAACTCTTGACCTCAGGTGATCTGCCTGCCTCGGCCTTCCAAAGTGCTGGGATACAGGCGTGAGCCACCATGCCCGGCCTTTTTTTGAGATGGAGTCTTGCTCTTGTCATACAGGCTGGAGTGCAGTGGCGCTATCTGGGCTCACTGCAATCTCCACCTCTGGGTTCAAGTGATTCTCCTTCCTTAGCCTCCCACATAAGTGGGATTATAGGCATGTGCCACCATACCCGGGAGTTTTTTTTGTTTGTTTGTTTTTGTTTTTGTTTTTGTTTTTTTTGAGACAAAGTGTCTCACTGTCGCTGGAGTACAGTGGCAGGATCTCAGTTCACTGCAACCTCTGCCTCCTGGGTTCAAGCGATTCTCCTGCCTCAGCCTCCCAAGTAGCTGAGATTACAGGTGCCTGCCACCAGGCCTGGCTAACTTTTTTTTTTTTTTTTGTATTTTTAGTAGAGGTGGGGTTTCACAATGTTGGCCAGGCTGGTCTCAAACTCCTGACCTCCTGATCCACCCGCCTTGGCCTCCCAAAGTGCTGGGATTACAGGCGTGAGCCACTGTGCCCAGCCTTTTTTTTTTTTTTGGGATGGAGTTTCACTCTTGTTGCCCCGGCTGGAGTGCAGTGGCCCAATCTCGGCTCACCGTCATCTCTGCCTCCTGGATTCAAGTGATTCTCCTGCCTCAGCCTCCCAAGTAGCTGGGATTACAGGCATGTACTGCCATGCCCGGCTAATTTTGTATTTTTAGTAGAGACGGGGTTTCTCCATGTTGGTCAGGCTAGTCTTGAACTCCCGACCTCGGTGATCTGCCTGCCTCAGCCTCCCAAAGTGCTGGGATTACAGGTGTGAGCCAATGTACTTGGCCTAATTTTTGTATTTTTAGTAGAGATGGGGTTTCACCACGTTGGCCAGGCTGGTCTTGAACTCCTGACCTCAGGTGATCCACCCACCTCAGCCACCTAAAGTGCTAGGATTACAGTCATGAGCCACCATGACAAGCCTGTTTTTTTTTTCTTTTTTAAAGTAGAGATGAGGTTTCGCCATGTTGCTCAGGCTGGTCTTGAATTCCTTCCAAAAGTGCTAGGATTACAGGCATGAACCAAGGCACCCAGCCAGGAATGGATTTTATGAACAACATAGTGTGGCTGGGCTTGGTGGCTCACACATGTAAATCCAGTGCTTTGAGAGGTTAAGGAAGGCAGTTCACTGAGGCCAGGGGTTTAAGATCAGCCTGGGCAACAAAGCAATACTCTGTCTCCACAGATACATAAGTAAGTAAATAAATAAATTAGGTGGGCACAGTGGTACGCACCTGTAGTCATAGCTATTCAGGAGGCTGATGCAGGAGGATTACTTGAGCCCAGGAACTTGAGGCTGCAGTGAGCTAGCTCACGATTATGCCACTGCACTCCAGCCTGGGTGACCTGGAGAGAGCAGCTTAGAAAGCAATACCTTGTCTCTAAAATCAAAGAAACAGACAAAATAATGTATCAGCATGGGCTTTATAGTCATAGACGTGGTTCTGATATGAGCTTTGGTGCGTACTAGCTGTATAACAGTGGGAAATTTACTTAACTTCTCTGATCTAAAGTGAGTTTACTGATATCTTTCTCATGGGGCTTTGGGATGATTAAATGAAATAATGTTTATAAAACATTTAGCATAGTCTGGCTTGACACTTGGCATTCAGTCAGTCAATGTTAGCACAACCCTTTATTAAAAGCTAATTGTATTGACTAGGCCTCTTTTCAGGGTATTTCCTTGATCTAAGGCTAAAATGACTATCTTAGATGTTACACTTATCATGGGTGTTATATCATGTGGCTCCATAGGCCTGTACCTGAACTTCCTGGGAAGTCAACCTTCTTCGGCACCTCAGATGAGTTTATTGAGAAGCGACGACAAGGTCTGCAGCACTTCCTTGAAAAGTGAGTGGACTTAACGGGCTGGCACTGGCCCCTGAGTGCGGAGGTGGGAGGGGGTGAAGGAAGGTGCCAGGCAGGATGGAGCGCCCTGCTCAAGTAGCCAGAAGCCCTTCAGAGGATGGGGAATGGAGAGCAGTTCCTCAGGGTGATGCTCTGTGTTGCGCTACCTGTGTTTTCCCCAGGGTCCTGCAGAGTGTGGTTCTCTTGTCAGACAGCCAGTTGCACCTCTTCCTGCAAAGCCAGCTCTCGGTGCCTGAGATAGAAGCCTGTGTCCAGGGCCGAAGCACCATGACTGTGTCTGATGCCATTCTTCGATATGCTATGTCAAACTGTGGCTGGGCCCAGGAAGAAAGGCAGAGCTCTTCTCACCTGGCTAAAGGAGACCAGCCTAAGAGGTAAATGGAGTACTGTTTGAGATAGCGGGGGCTAGGTTTGCTAGAACCTGGACCAGAGAGGTGTCCATTTGTTAGGGAAAGTAATGTTATGGCATTGATAGCCTTTCACAGAGATCTTGTTCTTTGGGTGCATGGCTATCTATCCAGGTGGGTCTATGTTAACCCACCGCTGGGTAGCAGGGGCTCCTTCTGAAACCTAGGAAGAAAGAAAGAAAAGCTTTTTCATTTATTCAGATTTTTATTTCTTGGAAATGGAGGCTCACTCTCCCAGGCTGAAGTACAGTGGCACCATCTCAGCTCACTGCAACCTCCACCTCCCAGGTTCAAGCGATTCTCCTGCCTCAACCTCTTAAGTAGCTGGGATTACAGACATAAGCCACCACGCCTGCCTAATTTTTGTATTTTTAGTAGAGACAGGGTTTCGGCATGTTGGCCAGGCTGGTCTTGAACCCCTGACCTCTGGTGATCTTCCCACCTTGGCCTCCCAAAGTGCTAGGTGGCGTGAGCTGCCACCACCCCTGGCCTAATAACCTTATTGACATACAATTTACCTGCTATAAAGTTTACTTTTTTAGGCGGGGTGCAGTAGCTCATGCCTGTAATCCCAGCACTTTTAGAGGCCAAGGCCGGCGGATCATAAGGTCAGGAGATCAAGAACATCTTGACCAACATGGTGAAACCCCATCTCTACTAAAAATTGAAAAATTAACTGGGTGTGGTGGCGTGTGCCTATAGTCCCAGCTACTCTGGAGGCTGAGGCAGGAGAATTGCTTGAACCTGGGAGGCAGAGGTTGCAGTGAGCTGAGTGCCACTGCACACCAGCTTGGGAGACAAGAGTGAAACTTTGTCTCAAAAAAATTTTTAAAAAAGTTTACCTTTTTAATGTACAGTTCAGTAGTTTTTAGTATAGTCACTGGGTTGTATAACTGTCAGCCACCACAGTCAATTTTAGAACATTTTTATTTTCATCATCCTGAAAGAAACCTTGTACCCATGAGTAGTGACTCCCCTGTCCTTCCCTTCCCCCTAGCTTCTGGCAACCACTGGTCTGCTTTTTCTGTCTATGGATTTGTCTGTTTTGGACATTTACACAAATGGAGTCATATGATATGTGGTCTTTTGTAACTGGCCTCTTTTATCTAGCATAATGTTTTCAAGGTTCATTCATATTGTAGTATGCATCATTACTTCATTACTTTTTTTCTATTTTATTCCCATTTTTGTGGCTAAATAACAGTCCATTTGTATGGCTATATAAGCTCATTTTGTTTATCCATTCATTTGCATTTATCTGTTCATTTTTTTAATTTTAATTTTTTTTTTTTTGAGACAGAGTCTCGCCCTATCACCCAGGCTCTAATGCAGTGGTGCGATCTCGGCTCACTGCAACCTCCGCCTCCCAGGTTCAAGCAATTCTCCTGTCTCAGCCTCCCAAGTAGCTGGGATTACAGGTGCCTGCCATCACGCCCGGCTGTTTTGTGTTTTTAGTAGAAATGGGGTTTCGCCATGTTAGCCAGGCTGGTCTCGAACTCCTGACCTCAGGTGATCTACCCACCTTGGCCTCCCAAAGTGCTGGGATTACAGGTGTGAGCCACTGTGTCCAGCCATTTTTTTTTTTTTAATTGAGACAGGGTTTCACCATGTTGCCCAGGCTGGTCTCCATCTCCCGGGCTCAAACAATTCACCATACCCAGCCATTTTTTTTTTAATTGGACAGCCTTCTGAGCCAGAATAGGCTCAGAGAGACTTTCTTCCCGTTCATTTTTGTTTATATGTTCATACTCTTTTTTTTTTCTGAGACAGTCTCACTCTGTTGCACAGGCTGAAGTGCAGTGGTGTAGTCATAACTCACTGCAGCCTTGACCTCCTAGGCTCAAGCAATCCTCCCGCCTCAGCCTCCTGAGTCGCTGGGATTACAGGCATATGCCACCATGCCTGGCTAATTTATTTTTATTTTTTGTAGAGACAGGGTCTCCCTGTGTTACCCAAGCTGTTCATACCTTTCTTTTCCATTTTCCACTCTTTTCCAGTTGCTGCTTTCTTCCAAGATCTGGTAGGAGGAAGTCTCCCTCACCGCCTCCCAGTGAAGAAAAGGACCATTTAGAAGTGTGGGCTCCAGTTGTTGACTCTGAGGTTCCTTCATTGGAAAGTCCCACTCTCCCACCCCTCTCCTCACCATTATGCTGTGATTTTGGAAGACCCAATGAGGGAAACTCCACTCCTCAGTCTGTGAGGAGGGCTGTGGGAGTAGACCATGCCGTGCCTTTGGATCCTGGTCAGTTAGAAACAGTTTTGGAAAAGTGAGCTCTGAGTTCTGCTCTGAGATGGTCAGAGAAGATGCAAGCCAGGAGACTTACTCAGGTGGGATTGGGCACAGGGCAGGTATTGTGGGAGTCTGGGTTGCTTAGTGTCTTCTAGTCTCTGCTTGGGCTGATTGACAGAGGTCAGTCATAACAGCCCCTTATACCTCTTCCATGGGAATAAATACTGTGCAGATGTTTGTAAGTTAAGCATAAGGCCCAGGGGCTGTTTATTTTGAACAGTATTTACTCTACTAGGAGCTGAGTTTCTAAAGGTCATTTGTATATAGGACCGGGAGTATCTCCTCAAGTGGCTGGTTTTGGGGACCTGTATGTGGCAGATTCTAAGCTGCCATATTGAACACTGTCCCAACAGGAGTGGTTATGTTGTATCCCCATCTTGGCTGGCTTCAGTTTTTGCTGTAGCCCTAGAGCACTTTGTTTCTGGAAGGCTGGCCTCTTGCCTACCTCCTTGCATGGACAGGGGGATGAATATTTACTCTCCCACCTTGCTTTTTCTTCCACCGCTACCACTGAATGGAACTGGTGCCGTGACTCCTGCTGCTGGGGTTTTATGTCCCGAGACCTTAGTCTGGCTGAGTGGAGCCTGAGACCTGCACAACAGCTCATGGTCATGCATGAGAGAGAAGTGGCTGGCCACAGCCAGAGGGAACAGCAACAGCTCAGGGGCCTGGTTATAAAGGGGAGAGGTGGCTATCTTTTCTGCAGGGTTAAAGTGGGCTCCTTTCTTTTCTGAGTCCTTTTCTTTTCCTTTGGTAACAGCTCCCTGCCTCCAGGGCTTCAGCCGCCAGCATCCCTCTGCTGTGCTGCAGGGAGGCCATATGTTCATCCAGTGGGGTGCAAGGGCTTTGTTTCTGCCTGGAAGAGAGGGCTCTGGGGATGAGGAAGAACACGCTCTCCTTCAGACAATGAGGCATTCTGTCCTCCTGCTGCCATTCTTCATCTCCACTGAGAGCCAGAGCTGGTAGGAGCCGAGTGCCACGGGCATTCTGCGTTGCTCTACTCTTAGGTTTGTTTGTGTGATTCTTCCCCTCCCTCTCGCCCACTCCTCCCTCCTCTGGCCATCCTACTCTGTCTATGGGCTCTTTTACTACCAGCCTATGCTGTGGGACTGTCATGGCATTTAGTTCAGAGTTGAGGGGCTTTGGCCTGAAATAAAATGCAAGTATTTAAGATTGTTGTTGCAATTTGTGTCTAACAAGCTGTAGCAGAGAAGGAGGGAGTGAGGGCTGGCGGTAGTTCCTTTCATAAATCATGAATTTATCAGCGTGGAAATAATGGTTCAGAACTGTGCTCTGCAGCTCTCCTGCATTGTGTGTGCGGCTCAAGTTCACCACTGGAGGAAGGATTGTCTTCCAAAGAGCTGGGATCCAACTCTTCTCACAGTTCTGGGCATGAACCTTGTTAGGTATAATTTACCTGATGCTGCTTCCATCCTTGCAGCCTGTCTGAGGTGCCAGGTGCTGAAAGAGAAATAAAGTTTGTCAACAGGCAGATGCAAAGCCCTGGCTGGTATTCATCCCTCTTTCCTGCCCACCTCCCCTGGGTCTCTCCTTTATATGATGTAGCAGAGCAAGGCGAGGATAGAAAATCTACAGAGGCAAATCCAAAATGTCAGAAGTTCATTTAAAAGGGGAAAAAAACTCCATGCGCAACCCTCACAAAAACCCGACAGATGCTAAGCTAATGGCATCCGCTCTGCCGATTGGTGGGGATGGCTCATGAATATTAATGAGTCCAATGCTCCAAATGGTGCAGCTGTGAACCCAGCTGTGCCTGAAGCTCTCTGATCTCCAAACTTCCAGACAGGAGCTGGAGGTGGTCTGTGTCAATTCCCTACTCAGCCAAAAAACAGCAAGCTGGGTTGGCCTTCTTCTGTTCGCTCCTTTTCTTTCTGGAGTTGGTGCTCAGCAGCTAGTTCTGCCAGCAGGAGCCATTCAAAGACATGGATGTGATTTTTCCGACTCCCAGTTTTTTAATGATCCATTAGCAGTGTGCCTACAACAGCACCTCAGTTAATCTAAGGCCAGGCACCATCTCCTTTCAGTCTCTCTCTGAGTTAAGTATAGGCCTTGGAAGGAGAAGTCCTAAGAAAGAAAGCACTTTTCTAATAATACAGGCCTGGGGTCATCAGAAAAATAGTGCGTATGAGTTTTCATCTCCATCCAGATAGTGCCATAGGCCCCTCTTCTGTTTTGCTCTGTCCCTGCGTGCGCCCAGGTCTAGCTAGCCACCGTGGCTGGATGACCTCTGTGAAAGATGGGGGATTAGATTGGAGGGAGTGGCTCATTAGCTGTTTGTAAAATAAAAGTATTTTGTTTAGAATTCAGTTTTGAGTCAAGTTCTGTTCTGATTTAGTCACCTTTCTTCTGTCAGATACCTCCATGGCCCACATCTAGTCATCCATTACCCAGGAAGACTGATTCCAAGCTTATGGGGGCTGTTTTGTTTGGTGGGAGGAAATGTATTTGTGTGTAGGGATGGGTTTTCTTATATTAAAATGCTGAGTTATATAAACATAATTTTATTGGCCCTTCTCAGTGCCTAGCGAGGAAGGTAGGGCAGGTATATGCTCCTTTTTTCATTGAGGAAACAGAGCTCAGTGAATGTTTATGTGTGTGCTTTAATAGAGACAGAGTCTCCCTTTGCAGCCCAAGGAGCAGTCTTAGCTCACTGCAACCTCCGCCTCCCAGGATCAATCAATTAATCTGCTTCAGCCTCCTGAGTAGCTGGGATCACAGGGGCCTGCCACCATAGCTGGCTAATTTTTTAATTTGTATTTTTATTTTAATTAATTAATTAATTTTTGAGATGGAATCCGGCTCTGTTGCCAGACTGGAGTGCAGTGGCACAATCTCAGCTCACCGCAACCTCCGCCTCCCGGGTTCGAGCGATTCTCCTGCCTCAGCCTCCCGAGTAGCTGGGACTACAGGCGCACGCCTCCACACCCAGGTAATTTTTGTATTTTTAGTAGAGACGGGGTTTCACCATGTTGGCCAGGATGGTCTCTAACTCCTGACCTCAGGTGATCCACTCATCTTGGCCTCCCAAAGGGACAGGATTATAGGTGTGAGCTACCACACCTGGCCTTTTTAACCTGATCATGACTTTTTAACAATCTGATTGGGCATTAAGTTCCATGCATGTGAACTTGTTTATATGCCTCAGCTCTTACAGAATATGCTTAATACCCTAGGGGTGGGGTAGACAGTAGGCCTGAAGAATTTGATGTGAGGAGGGGTTGGGGGTAGAAAGGGGAATAGACCAGTTCCCAGCCTGCCTCACAGAGGCTGCAGGAGCATTAAATCAGAGGCTGGAGTGGAATCTGTGGATTTCTGTATGAGCAGCCAGTTGAGACGTATCTAAAGCCAAACATAACCACTGCAGCGTGACATAGCACTTCCTTAGTGGAGCACTGGGCAGTGATCTGAAGCTGGAGGGGTGGCCCTCTGTCAGTAGGGACTCAGTTCTGTAGAAGGCTCAGACAGAGACTGGCTCAAAGTACCTTTGTTTGAACTGTGGATGAATGCTCCCTTTCCTGTTCCTACCCACTATACTTTTTCTTTTTTTGAGATGGATTTTTTTTTTTTTTTTTTTTTTGAGATAGAGTCTTATTCTCACCCAGGCTGGAGTGCAGTGGCACAATCTCGGCTCACTACAACTTCTACCTCCCAGGTTTAAGTGATTCTCCTGCCTCAGCCTCCTAAGTAACTGAGATTACAGGCATGTGCCACCACACCTGGCTAATTTTTGTATTTTTATTAGAGGTGGGGTTTTACCATGTTCGCCAGGCTGGTCTCAAACTCCTGACCTCAATTGATCCGCCTGCCTCGGCCTCCCAAAGTGCTGGGATTACAGACCTGAGCCACTGCCCCCAGCCCTACTTCTTATCTCTCTTCTACTTCCTGCCTCAGCTCTTCTAAACTGTTGTGGGGACTCCCCGCTTCCTACAAAGACTAAGTATGCATTTGGCTTACCAACAGGTTGGTGAAAGCCAGTTCTGACTTCTTATTAGGAATACAGCTTCTTAAATTTTATTTATTTATTTTTGAGATGTAGTCTCACTCTGTTGCCCAGGCTGAAGTGCAGTGGTGTGATCGTGGCTTGGCTCACTGCAGCCTCCACCTCTTGGGTTCAAGTGATTCTCCTGCCTCAGCCTTTGAAGTAGCTGGGATTACAGGAGCCCACCACCATGCCCAGCTAAGTTTTGTATTTTTAGTAGAGACAGCATTTCAGCATGTTGGCCAGGCTGATCTTGAACTTCTGACCTCAGGTGATCTGCCTGCCTCCACCTTCCAAAGTCCTGGGATTACAAGTGTGAGCCACTGCTCCAGCCTTTATTAGAGATATGACTTCTTAGGGGGAAAAAACACTGAAGACCTCAAATCTCGAGATATAAACACAGACAACTTATACTCAAAAGATTAACAAGAACTATACTTCCTGGGAGACGGAATGCTGACTCAATGAACAGAGTGAATAATTCTCTTTTGTTCAGGGGAGATCTGGTCTATTTTCACAAGCAAAGGAGAAGGAAAAGAAGCAAAGGAGTACTTTCTTGGTAGTCAAAGGGCCACAGATAATAAACAGAGGTGATAAAGCTAGGGTGTGAGAATTAGGAGACTACTAGAAAGTCTCTAAGGTTTTTTCCCCTGGAAGGGCAGGAACGTAAGATGCTTCTGGAATCTCTGGATTATGGGAAGCCACCAGCCAAAATTTCTTTTCATGCATGGCTGTCAAGTCTCTCCTTCCCATCCTTCAGCGACACACTTTTTCTTTGGTACCATCAATTCAGAAAAGACCAGCCTGTTCAAATCCCGTAAGTGCTCTAGTCCTGCGTGTTCCCTTTCCCTGGTGGCTGTGTTGGTGTGGGAAGCCCAGCCCACCAGCAGCCTGACCCGAATTCTTCCGGCAGAAGGCCCAGAACAGTGAAAGCCTGAGGCGGTTTGTTGGAGGCAATGCAGCCTGCCTGCTATAAGCTGTGAGACTTAGATATATTTACCAATTAGGGCACATCTGTTCAAAATGCTAAAAGGCGGGCACTGTCTCTTTAAGAGCCATCCCACTCCTCTCCTTGAGTAATGAGGGCTGGGAGCACGAGGGAGTCAGATGCTGATTAAACAGTCCTACTGCCGAGCTCTGTTAGAAAATTACTGTAATTATGATCTAGTCCCAGCAGAGGGATGAGTTCCAATCCTGCTAATAACGCTTCCAGGTGCCTCTGATTCAGGACCCATGGGAGGTGGCGTAAACAGGGCTCTGGCTGGCACCAGGGCCAGGGATGGTCCTCCTGTCTGGCCTATGCTGGCAGAGACAACAATGGCACTGGACCTCACTTCGTATTTTGGCCTCCTGAGAAAGCAGTGGTTTTGGTTGCATTTTTGTTTTATTTTTTGGTTCTGGACAGAGCTCCTGGGAATCATTTTGTATGAGAAAACTTTCCCCTAAATGAACACAAAGGATCAGGAAAATCACAGCCAAGAGATAGCAATCTGTCCTGAATCTCCCCACTTCTGCCTGGGGACTGTAGTCAACACACGCAAAGCATGTTGCCCGGCCCCAGCCCCACCAGCGCACTGAGGAGGGAACCAGAGCTGAACCCTTTCAGCTGCGGCTGCCTTCTGCGTGGTGTTTCTAGGAGCCTGTGTTTCTTGATCTGAAGTACACAGCATTTCACTTGGTCCTAATTGAGAGTTTCAGCACTCCTCTTTTAGATTTCTGTCACAGAAAAGGTAAACAAGGGATAGTAACCACAGGGCTCGAGACATGAGAGAGACGGTGTAATGGAGCTCTGAACTGGTAAGTATGGTCTTACTCATTTCAACACATCGTAGTGCAAATCTGCAGCAGCACAGGTGAGCAAATCTTAAAGGTAGAGCAAAGGGTTTTTAAGCCCTGAGGGATTTGTGGCATTTAAATGCTGTATCTTCTTAACCTAGCTGTACTCTCTATCACTATAATCCAGCGGCTCAAGCACAAACTTCTAGAAGGCAGGACAGTTTCTCTGTGGTTTGCGCTAAGCACACCCCAAATGCCCTAAAACAGTGATTCTCAACCAGGGGAGATTTTGCTCCCAGGGTATATTAGTGCCTAGAAATATTTTCGGTGGTCAGAGCTCAGGGATAGGGTAGGGGGAGGCCACTGGCATTTAGTGGGTAGAGGCCAGGGATGCAGCTGAACATCTTATAATGCCCCCAACAACACAGAATTATCTGGCCTAAAATGTGAATAATGCTGAAGTTGAGAAGCCCTGCACTAACAGAATGAAGTAATCAGCTCCAAGTTCTGGTCTCCTAAACATGGAGATGTTGAATAAATGAACTTAAATCTGCAGATGCCGTGTGCTTGTCCAGAGGTGGACTATGTTCATGACAGGTCCATGGGATTGGTGGTGTGCGTATGCTACCTTGGTGACTCACAGCACAGCAATGCTGGCAAGTCTGATGGTATGGAAAAGAGAAATGTCTGTAGCCTGTTTCCTGTTCCATGATGGGATGTGGAGGATAAATGGTGACCAGCTGCTCACCATCAGGCTGAGAGTGTCTACAGTGGAACCAGATGCCCTCTTTGAGGACTAGCACTAGAAGCTTCTTGGAACACTTCTGTCACAGGAGGCAAGGAAGTGGCATACTATTGCCCAGTGCCACAAAAATGCTTCCTTCAGTGGCACTCTGCCAGGTGGAGGGGTGGCGGACTGTGATGGGACCCCACGAGGGAACTGAATGCACACAGCTGCTGACAGCCGGCCAGCTCCACAAGCGGCTTGATGCCAAAGACACCCCTCAGAATGCCTGGGCGTCAGGAAAAGAAAGCCCTGTTGGCAGGGTCTGCCTAGAAACCAGGCCTGCAGGGGAGAGGACTTCATTAGAAGGGACACTGTCAAGCCTCATACCAGGAAAGCCAGGTCATCTTTCTCTACTCTCTACTCCCCAGGTGACTGGGCACCTCATTTTGCCTTATTTTTAGCATGACCACACTTCTCAGTTTATACCTGCGGTCTTGGCATCATCAACTCGCCTTTCACTCTCATAAATGTCTTCCTTTGGAGAATAAATGATATCACTCTGTTAATTGTACCTCAGTTTCCTCTGCCACGGTAATATTTTTGGGGGCCATTATATTTGTAAAAGATTTTTGTGCAGCATGGGCTAAATCTTAAAATATATCATTAATTGAATCCCTAAGAATGGTCAATTCACAGAGAGGAGAAAAACAGCATGTTTTCTGAACAGTTAGTTTTTTATAGGGAAAAGGGGAGACTAATTCAAATCCCTTGAAAAAGAAGAATCTTTTAAGTTATAAATTTCAAAGTCCCTACCCAATCTCGGTAAGTTCTAGTGGGAAATGAAATAGCTGGGCAGTAGGGAAGGGAAGAAGCAAAGGGACTATGATAATCCACAAACTAGAAAATAAGCTGGATTCACTGGGCTGTGTCGCAGAGATAATCCTCTGTGTAGAGGTCTGCTCTTTCTAAACTCAGCCCTGTAGATTTTGCTGGTGCTCTGGGAGTTAACAAATCAATGTCACTTGAGATTTATCCTTCCAGAGCCACTCCTGGTGGGAGACCTGAGGGGAGGTGTTTTTTTTTTTTTTTCCAAAGATGAAAGCACCACTGTCCCTGACATCTGAGAGTTTTGTTCTTAAGATTAAAAGAGAGAGAGAGAGAGAGCGCGTGCGCACATACTTTTATTCCTTTTTTTTCTTCTTGCTTCTCTTCAACTCCAACTTTCTCAGACTGGTTTTTAAAGGCAGAGGTCTTCCTCCCCAACTACGTGCTTTATCTTGTGCTTTGCACGGACACCGCTGCTTTATTGTGATGCCAGGGACTGGAGTGAAATGTGGATTTTAAAGATGTCTCATTGAAGGTGTCTAACTGCAATAGAACTCGAGTAAGTCAATAAGCAAAGCAGCTGATAGAGAATTTCCAGGGGTTTTCATTTTATTTATTCTTCCACGGCAGATTTTGTGTGATTTTGAACCAGTGGTCACAACCTTTACGAGCCTCAGTTTCATTATTTGCAAATACTAACTGGTTATAAATAAGGTGGTGCAACTAGGGAAGCTAAAGTTCTTAAAAAGGTTAATGGCAACTTGAGATCAAGACTAATTCCTTACATATTCTGTTTAGATAAAACATCTGTCCCAAACAGGAGGGAGGGCACCTTGTCAGCCCCGCCTTTGACGCTACTCTAGTTGAAAACAAAATCAGCCTGGGTTTAGGGAATAAGACTTAATAGGAATTCTCACCTTTTCCCCATTTTTTATTCACCATCGAGAAAGATATAGTTGGTTTTTAATTAAATACAGATTTCTAAGAGATATACCAGGCCATCATATGGAGACAGTATTGAGGTAACTGCAAAACAATGTCTGTGCTATTTTGTTATGTGGATGATAGGGAAAACACACTAGAAAAACGTATGTTTAATGAAATGTAGCTGAAAGATTGCTTTCAGAGCATTTAGTATTCTTAGATACCAGCTTGGACAATTCAGGCCAAACTGTACCAGCCCCAGGTTAGATTAGTGACTGGGTGTCAGGACATTCTGTGTAAATGATTACATATTTACTTCTTTTTTTCCTTTTCTCTTTCTTTTTTTTTTTTTTTTTTTACACTTTTACTTCTTAAATTTAGGATTAGGAAAAAAGCCTTTCATTTCCACCTTTACCCTATTTCACTTGCCAGAACAATTGGTGGTGATTAAGAAGCCATCCTGCAAATAATGTGGTTAGTTAAGTGGTCTAATGCCCCAGTTATCCGGTTAGTGGCAGGCAGTGAGGTGAGGATTTGGTTAGTAGAATCAAACAAAGGAGCAGTAATCTGATTAGCCTGTTGCCATCTGAGGCTGTCAGCTAAGACGGTGGCTAATTGGTTGGGGAGCAGTTTTGCTGGGTGAGGTTTAGTTTCCAACACCGTAGGAATCTGCTGATTCCAAAAAGTGTCTTAGAACTATCCCCTAGCAGAGACTGTCCATCAGCCTGTAGATTGCCTCATCAACCCATCAAACATGCTCTACCCACCCCACCCCACACCCATCTTTTTTTTTTTTTCATATAACAGTGTCAGAGACAGCCACAACAGCTACAGACCAGATTTCCAATCAGGCCATTTGTTTTTATACTTGGGCCAATCTAATTTCTTTTTCTGCTAAGTTTCACAGCCAGAAGGGCCAGAGATATGAGTGTGGTACCTACCATGGGGTGTATGGAGGTACCCAAAAACCTTTGTAGTTTGGCAAGTGGTTGTTTCTTCTGGTCTACAGGTATAGAAGGGACATTTTTTTAAAAAAATGCTGAAAGCCAATGGCCATACGATTTAGAGAGCCAGGGAGTGAAGTTACCTGGACCTTTTCCTTTTTCCTTTTTTTCTTTTTTGAGACAGAGTCTCGCTCTGTGGCCAGGCTGGAGTGCAGTGGCACTATCTTGGCTCACTCCAACCTCCGCCTCCTGGGTTCAAGCAATTCTCCTGCCTCAGCCTCCTGAGTAGCTGGAACTACAGGCGCGCGCCACCACACCCAGCTAATTTTTTGTATTTTTTTAGTAGAGACGGGGGTTTCACCATGTTGGCCTGGATGGTCTCGATCTCTTGACCTCGTGATCCGCCCGCCTTGGCCTCCCAAAGTGCTGGGATTACAGGCGTGAGCCACCGTGCCCGGCCTTTTCTTTTTTTTGAGACAGAGTCTCACTCTGTCGCCCAGGCTCTGTGCAGTGGCACGATCTCGGCTCACGGCAACCTCTGCCTCCCGGGTTCAAGCGATTCTCCTGCCTCAGCCTCCTGAGTAGCTGGGATTACAGGCGCACACCACCACACCCGGCTAATTTTTGAGGTATTTTTAATAGAGATAGGGTTTCACCATGTTGGCCAGGCTGGTCTCAAACTTCTGACCTTGTCATCTGCCCGCCTTGACCTCCCAAAGTGCTGGGATTACAGGGGTGAGCCACCGCGCCTGGCAGACCTTTTTTTTTTCATCCTCTTATCCTGCCCCAGATGTCTGCTCTTTCTCTTCTGGTATCCCTTTTTCTGGTATCTTTCAGCCACAGAGCCGTGGCACGATGATATTCTGGCTTCTTAGCCACCCAGCCTTTCCGATTTGGGTCCCTGGGTCTCCAAGGAAGGATGGGGAGGTGGGAGAGAGGTGGGTGGCAGAGGAGAAGTATAGAAGGGTTTGTGTTTGCTCCTTCTGTTAAGTTTAGAATAATGGCCATTGTCCTTACCTGTGGGATGGGATTGGTGCAAAGGCTCCTAAAACCGGAGGCAATTGGTTCTCTTTGGTTCACCTGCTCATATGCTGCCACCTAGTGGTTCATTCTCCTTTAGCACCCTGTGTGAAGCGGAGGGGACGTTATGGACCCTTCTATATTGTCCTTATCTCACTTGAGTTTTTTTCCTCCTAAACCTAAAATTTCCCCTTTTTCATCCATGTAATTATTCATCATACACAAAACGGTTTCCTCCTTTTTAATCCTGGGTCAGATAATCTGGAAATGAATAGTTGGTATAAGATCCCTTTTTTTTTTTTGAGAAAGTTCGAGCCCACTGACATCCCTGTTTGCTTCCTGGTTTCTCTCTTGTGAGACGGATGTCTTACTCCAGTGCTGCAAAGTGGTCATTACAGAGGAGAGGAAGGCTACCACCAATCCCGGGATCCTCTGAACAGGCATTTCTTTTTTCTTTTTCTTTCTTTCTTTCTTTTTTTTTTTTGAGACAGTCTCACTGTGTTGCCCAGGCTGGAGTGCAGTGGCGTGATCTCAGCTCACTACAACCTCTGCCTCCCAGGTTCAAGTAATTCTCCTGTCTCAGCCCCTCAAGTAATTACAGGTGTGTGTTACCATGCCTGGCTAATTTTTGTGCTTTGAGTAGAGACGCGGTTTCAGCACGTTGGTCAGGCTGGTCTCAAACTCCTGACCTCGTGATCTGCTCCCCTCGGCCTCACAAAGTGCTGGGATTACAGGTGTGAGCCACCATGCCTGGGCCTGGGCCTGAATAGGCATTTCTATAGCTGCTCAGTTGCCTGTCTTTCAACATATCTCTTGTAGAGTCAGGCAATAATAGCAGCTACCCTTATTGGGCAGTTATTATATGCCAGGCATTGTTCCAAGTACCATTACACATGTTAAATCATTTAATCTTCCTAATCACCTATACACAGTGAATAGAGTATATCCCTTCTAAGGTTAGGAAACTGAGGCATAAAAAGTCAAACAACTTGCTCTAGAGAGCACAGTAGACAAGGAACTGAGATTTATTCCCAGGCTGCCTGGTTGTAGATGTTATGCTCTTAATAACTATGTTTTGCTGCCTCTTCATGTGCAGGTAACCTGAGTGCTAGGCACAGGCAACAGGAAAGAGAAGAAGGGAGCCCTGTATCCACACTTAAGCCCTTCTCAGAGCATTTCCTCAGCCCCTACCTGGGAGGTGTTGTAGTTCAGGACTCATGGGTTAAGTAACACAAGGCCTAAAGAGGAACTCTTCAATGTGCTGACTCCAAGGCCTTGCTTCTGGTTCTGTCTCATTTCGGAGCTACAAAAAACCATGTAGCTGGCTGGGAGTGATGGGTGGCTGATGCCTGTAATCCCAGCACTTTTGGAGGCTGAGGCAGGTGGATCACTTGAGCTCAGGAGTTTGAGACCAGCTGGGCCAACATGGTGAAACCCTGTCTCTATAAAAATACAAAAATTGGCCAGGCATGGTGGTCCAGCCACCTTGTAATCCCAGCACTGCAGGGGGCTGAGGCGGGTGGATCACTTGAGATCAGGAGTTCAAGAGCAGCCTGACCAATATGGTGAAACCCCATCTCTACTAAAAGTACAAAAATTAGCTGAGTATGGTGGTATGCACCTGTAATCTCAGCTACTTGGGAGGCCAAGGCAGGAGAGAATTGCTTGAACCATGGAGGGGGCGGTTCCAGCGAGCCGAGATCACACCACTGCACTCTAGCCTGGGCAACAGAGCAAGACTCCGTCTCAAAAACAAACAAGCAAACAAACAAAAAAACAAAAATAAGCTGGGTGTAGTGGTGGGCACCTGTAATCCTAGCTATTCGGGAGTCTGAGGCAGGAGAATTGATTGAACTCAGGAGGTGGAGGTTGCAGTGAGCAAGAACACGCTACTGCACTCCAGCCTGGGCAACAGAGCAAGAGCAACACTCTGTCTAAAAATAATAAAATAAAATAAAATATAAAATTAAATAAAAAATAAAACAAAATAAAATAGAAAAAGACAAAGAAAGAAAACAGCAGACCTGGGTTCCAGAGAAGAGTCTGCTCTGAAAGACAATTGCAAGTCTCCTTCTTTCTCTGGGCTTTTCTCTTGGGCTGTCCCCACTTTGTTGGAAGGTGGTGAAAATGCCCAGAGCTGACATATTGATATCATTACAAAGAGGAACTCAACATCATCACACATGTCAAGGAACCAAATCTCAAGTTTATTTGTGCTTTTCAAACCAGCCAGAACAACCAGCAACGTCCTCCTCCCAAGGTTTTCTTCTCTCTCACCTTCTTTGTGAAAAGCTTGTGGAAAAGGCAAATGTGGATGTGTGGACACATTTAGAGATGGGGATGAGCTATGAGTAGGCTGGTTTAGTAACAGGTTTGATGAACGGGCCTCTTCCCACTTGGCTTACTGGTAGCTTACAGTCACTATGAGGTGTCAGAAACTTGGGTCTCTTCAGTAAAGACAGAAGTCCAAGGCGTTGGTGGGGTGGCAGAAGTAGGGAGTGGGAACTTTCGATTATCAATTTCCTCATAAAGGCAGGATAGAGGGAAGAGTATATTTCCTAAAGGAGGAAAAATATGTAAATTTGCTTTTCTGATTCAAAATATAGAAATATTAAAGGGCAGAGTATAACATTTTCCCTCTACTCTGTCTCTCAGTTTCTCTCTCCTTGGAGGCAACCATGACATAATTTTGTGTCTCCTTCCAGAAATATCCCATACTAATATAAACAAATAGGTTTATATATAGTCTCCAGTCTTTTTTTATACAAATGGGGCAAATTTACCTTCCATTCTTTCTTTCTTTTTTTTTTAAACTTAGCAACGTATCTCAGAATGTGTTCCATAACAGTTTCCCTTTCTTTTTTCCTGTTGCATAATATTCAATTCTATGAATGTACTATAGATATTTGACTAGTTCTCTATTAAACATTTAGGTAGTTTCTGAGTGTTTGCTATTACAGTGAACCTTACATGCCTGTCATTTTGCATGTGTGCAAGTATAGCTACAGGGTAATTTCTTTCTTTCTTTTCTTTTTTTACCCAAACCAAAAATGGTCAATAGGATAAATTCTTAGAAGTAGAATGGTTGGCTGTAATCTCAGCACTTTGGGAGGCTGAGGCAGGTGGATCACGAGGTCAGAAGTTTGAGCATCCTGGCCAACATGGTGAAACCCTGTCTTTATATTAAAAAAAAAAAAAAAAAAAAAGTAGAATGGTTGGGCCAAAGACCATGAAGAGATAAATAAATAAATGACCTACTAGGAGATGTGCTGATATGACCAAATAAATAAATAAATAAAATAAATGACCAAGTGAAAAAGGGTAAATTTGTTTGTTATTTTTATTTATTTTTTTTTGAGACGGAGTCTCGTTCTGTCACCCAGGCTGGAGTGCAGTGGCGTGATCTTGGCTCACTGCAACCTCAGCCTCCCAGGTTCAAGCGATTCTCCTGCCTCAGTCTCCTGAGTAGCTGGAACTACAGGTGCATGCCACCACGCCTGGCTAATTTTTTGCATTTTTAGTAGAGATGGGGTTTCACCGTGTTAGCTAAGATGGTCTCGATCTCCTGACCTTGTGATCCACCTGCCTCAGTCTTCCAAAGTGCTGGGATTACAGGCATGAGCCACCACGCCCAGCCTATTTATTTATTTTTTTGAGATGGAGTCTCTCTGTCGCCCAGGCTAGAGTGCAATGGTGTGATCTTGGCTCACTGCAACCTCTGCCTCCCAGGTTCAAGCGATTCTCCTGCCTCAGTTTCCCAAGTAGCTGGGATTACAGGTGCCTGCCACCACGCCTGAGTAACTTTTGTATTTTTCGTAGAGATGGGGTTTCATCATGTTGGTCAGGCTGGTCTTGAACTCCTGACCTCAAGTGATCTGCCTGCCTTGGCCTCTGAAAGTGCTGGGATTACAGGTGTGAGCCACCATGCCTGGTTGGGTGAATTTGTTTAGATATGACAGAAAAATTCCAACTGTCTACACTTACAGCCAGGGAACAGTCTTCAACAGGAAAGTCATAAGTCAAACCTTGAGTGACAGGCCCGAGCAGGTGTTGTATGGGTGTACAAGGGCACTGGAGAATACGATCTATGCTTATGTATTTTCCTAAATGAATTCACCCAGCTGCTACTGCACACTAGAGTGGGCTCTGGTCTGGACTCCAAGGACTGTTTGTATGACTGTCACATTGATGCCATTCTTTCCCCCGAGCAATGAAGACTGCTCCCATTTCAGGGTAGAAGATGGTGCTAGTGACAACATGCTGGTCTTAGGGGCCCTCCATCAGCATCTTAACTTTAACCAAAACCCACTCTGCACCAAAGTGGCTCCCACTATTACCCCACCCAGCCAAGCACCTACTTCCAGTATTTTGAAACACAGTGGTTCTTGCTAATAAAACACAAACCTATTCTTTTTCTTTTTTGGAGACAGGGTCTTGTCCTGTCACCCAGGCTGGAGTGCAGTGGTGCAGTCATGGCTAACTGTAGCCTCAACCTCCTGGGCTCAAGCAATCCTCCCACCTTAGCCTCCCAAGTAGCTGGGCCTACAGACGTGCAACACCACACTCGGCTAATTTAAAAAATATTTTTTGGTGGGGCAGATGTGGTGGCTCACACCTGTAATCCCAGCACTTTGGGAGACTGAAGTGGGCGGATCACCTGAAGTCAGGAGTTCCAGACCAGTCTGGCCAACATGGTGAAACATCATCTCTAGTAAAAATACAAAAATCCTGTAATCCCAGCACTTTGGGAGGCTGAGGTGAGCTGATTGCCTGAGCTCAGGAGAGACAGTAAAACCCTGTCTCTACTAAAATACAAAAAATTAGTTGGGCATGGCATGTGCCTGTAAGTCCCAGCTACTCAGGAGGCTGAGGCAGGAGAATTGCAAGAAACAAGGAGGTGGAGGTTGCAGTGAGCTGAGATACCCCTACTGCACCCCAGCCTGCGTGACAGAGCAAGGCTCTGTCTCAAAAAAATTCTCAAAAAAAAAATTTTTTTTTTGTAGATATGGGTTTTCACTATGCTGCCGAGGCTGGTCTCAAACTCCTAATCTCAAGTGATCCTTCTGCCTTGCCTCCCAAAGGGGATTACAGGTGTGAGGCACTGCACCTGGCCCTGCAAACGATATTCTTTATTACTTAATTTGATTATGTTCCATAGGAATCCTTGTATTGGAGTTTTAATCTTGGTCAGTCATATTGCAATATGTGGGCATTTTGGGGAAATGGTGCCCTGGACTTGAGAGCTGGGGATAAACCTAGATCCATCCCTGTGGCAAAATTCCTAGGTTTCTCCCAATATCCATTCTTTCATTTGTATTTAATCATGAATCTCTCAATTCTAAGCTGGACATGGGGCTATACACTTTCTTTACAGCTTGTTGTATACATATATTCCAACTTCTGGCCAATGGAATGTGAGAGGAAGTTTGTGTGCAATATCTGTGAAGTGCCCTTAAGGAAGAGGGTATGCTTTTCTTTTTTTTTGAGATGGAGTCTTACTCTGTCACCCTGGCTGGAGTACAGTGGTGTGGTCTCAGCTCACTGCAACGTCTGCCTCCCAGGTTCAAGTGATTCTCCTGCCTTAGCCTCCCAGTAGCTGGGACTACAGGTGTGTGCCACCTCACCCAGCTAATTTTTGTATTTTTAGTAGAGACAGGGTTGCACTATGTTGGCCAGGCTGGTCTCAAATTCCTGACCTCGTGATCTGCCCGCCTTGGCCTCCCAAAGTAATGGGATTACAGGTGTGAGCCACTGGGCCTGGCCTCTTTTTTGAGACAGAGTCTCTGTCTGTTGCCCAGGCTGGAGTGCAGTGGCATGATCTTGGCTCACTGTAACCTCTGCCTCCCAGGTTCAAGTGATCCTCCTACCTCGGCCTCCTGAGTAGCTGGGATTATAGGCGTGTGCCACCATGCCCAGTTAATTTTTTGTATTTTTAATAGAGACAGGGTTTCACCATGTTGGCCAGGCTGGTCTTGAACTCCTGACCTCAAGTGATCCTCCTGCCTTAGACTCCCAAAGTGC
This sequence comes from Cheracebus regulus, assembly GCA_963574635.1. NCBI lineage: Eukaryota > Metazoa > Chordata > Mammalia > Primates > Pitheciidae > Cheracebus > Cheracebus regulus. The sequence goes on from CAUYQU010103721.1 coordinate 41,443, forward strand.
TGGGATTATAGGTGTGAGCCCCTGTGCCCGGCCTGACCTTTTCTTTTTATCTTTCCTGCTGTGCTGTGAAGGATGCAGACAAGATGGCTGGAGCTGAAGCATCTGTCTCGGCCATGAGGTAACCTTGGGAATGTTGGACACACAGAGAAGAACAAAAAGAAAAGCTACCTGGGACTGGATACCTTGGACCACTTACCTCTGGATTTTTATAGATGGGAAAAATACATTTCTGTTAACTTTTTTTTGTTTTAGATGGAATGCAGTGGCACCATCTCAGCTCACTGCAACCTCCACCTACTGGGTTCAAGCGATTCTCCTGCCTCAGCCTCCTGAGTAGCTGGGACTACAGGCACCCACCACTATGCCCAGCTCACTTTTGTATTTTTAGTAGAGAGGGGATTTCACCCTGTTGGCCAGGTTGGTGACCTCAAGTGATCTGCCCATCTCAGCCTCCCAAAGTGTAGGGATTACAGTGCTCAGCCTTCTGTATTAGTTAAGTCACTTTTAGTTTGGATTTTATATTGCTATTAGTTGAACCTTATCCTAAGTGACACTGTCCCCAAATTTAAGAAAAAGCAATTCCAGACTCATTTTCTTTCTATCAGTTTTGAATCATTAGCATTAGTATGGGAAATGAAGAAAAGCTACTTCACTGGCAACTCTCATCTTTCAGAGGAACAAAGTAGTGGCCCACAAGTTCCACTCAACTAACAGGCAGTTCATTGACAATGGTTCTGATACCTGGGATTCATCTTTCTTCCACTTCAAAGGCAGTGGTGAGATACTCCTTTGGAACAATCCCAACGAGGCTGTTCAGTTCTCCCACCCACCAGCCATACATGTTATACTCCTGAAAAGTGAAAAGAGGATAGCGTCAGTTAGAATCTGGTCATGCTTCTGCTCATTTATTCCAATGATTGCATGGGAGATTCTGTTTGGTGGTTTCATTGTTGCCATATCACTGTGAACTGTTAACTTCCCTGATGGAATTATTAAATTTAAAAAAGTCATCTAGAGGAAGAGAGTAAGTGCTTTCACTTTGCCATCTTCCTGTCTGCATTGTAAAGTTAGTGCTTTTGATGTCCTTGCTGAACATAAGAGCATTTTTTTTTAACCAAGCTGAATGGTATAGCTTCTCAGAGAAAGCTGGGCACACACTAAATTGCCAGAACACTGAAGATATTCAAGAGGTCAAGTCATAGTTCAAATCAATAATATTTATCAAGCATTTTCTATGTGCAAAGTGCTGTTTGAGTTCCCATGAGGTGTATGATGAAGAATCAGAAGACTGCTTGCTCCTTGGGAGCTTGCGCAGAGTAATGGGTTTTGGAGTCAGACAGACTGAGATCTAATCCTTGCTTGGTCATTTAGTAGCCACATGACCTTAGGTTCTCCTAGCTTTAGTTTCTTTGTCTGTAAGAGTAGGGATAATATCTCCCTTCTATATTGTAGGGATGTAAATTGCATCACTGAAGTAAAAACAACAGAAAGTGTCTGATACATAGTAGGCGCTCTAAACATTAGATTCTTTCCCTTGAACAGGTGAGAGGTAACATGTACATTAATAATGACAGGCTGGACATAAATGTAACAGAGAGGGGCAAACAAGAAAGAGGCTGAGAGGGTTTAAAAGAGAGTTTAAGGGGTGGTCACAGGGTGAGGATGCCGCTTCTTGAATACAGAAGAGCTTCTTAAAAGCACAACAGATGTTAAAGAGTATGGGGCTATTTCTGATAGCACCAGAAACTGTTTTCTTTCTTTTGAAAGAAGTAAAATTGCCAGGCGTGGTGGCTCACAACTGTAATCGTAGCACTTTGGGAGGCCGAGCGGGGAGGATCATGAGGTCAGGAGATCAAGACCATCCTGGCCAACATGGTGAAACCCCGTCTCTACTAAAATACAAAAAATTAGTCGGGCATGGTGGCAGGCACCTGTAGTTCCAGCTACTTGGGAGGCTGAGGCAGGGGAATTGCTTGAACCCGGGAGACAAAGGTTGCACTGAGCCGACAGCGCACCACTGCACTCCAGCCTGGGTGACAGAGGGAGACTCTGTCTCAAAAACAAACAAACAAACAGGAAAGAAAAAAAAAGAAGTAAAATTAGAATAAATTTTTTTTTTTTTTTTGGAGACAGAGTCTCACTCTGTCACCCGGGCTGGAGTGTAGTGGTGCGATGTCGGCTCACTGCAATCTCTGCCTCCTGGGTTCGAGTGATTCTCCTGCCTCAGCCTCCCAAGGATCTACACGTATGTGCCACTATGCCCGGCTAATTTTTGTATTTTTAGTAGAGATGGGTTTCACCATGTTGGCCAGGCTCGTCTCAAACTCCTGACCTCATGGTTTGCCTGCCTCAGCCTCCCAAAGTGCTGGGATTACAGGTGTGAGCCACTGCACCTGGCCAGAATGAAATTTTAAGAGTGGGAAATATCATATATTCCAGTTCAGTTGGATTTGGGGTACCGTAGAGCTAACTACTTCTTTGTAAACCTGGTTGCTGAGTTCTAGGAAAAAAAATACAAAACAAAACCAGAATGGTGATATGTAAAATTCAGAGTCCCTACATTATCTGGTGATCTTTTTGTCTCTAGATACATATAATTATCATAGAATTATGATATCAAATATCTCTCCTCCTCAAACCCTTGTTGCTTCCGACAACCTCTTCTCCACCTTCAAAGAGAAAAGAGAAGCCATCAGATTTGTCAGCCTCCAGCCACCAAAGCAGGAACTTACCTGTATTGACAACCATCTTTCTTTCCCATTAACGTCGGGGAAGTATCCTTCCTCTGGTTTAAGACTACCCCTGAAAATATGCACTTTCTCCTTTCTTTCTGAGAGACGAGGTTCCGTAGAGACTGACCCTCTCTGCCTGTAATGTAAATGGCTCCTTCCATCAGCACTGAAAGGTGTTCAAGTTTCTCTCATTTTTGAAAACAACATTAAATAGCTGCCACTACATGTCTACATCCCATTTCTGCTAGTCTATGCCACATTTATTGAAAGAGTTTACTCATTCACTGCTCCAACTTTCTTCCTGTTCACTGTTAAGCTGCTCTAATCAGGCTCTGTTGCCGTCCTCTACTTATGCTCTCTCTCTATGGTCTTCTGAAACCCTGAATTGCTCAAATTCTCTGAGTACTTCTCAGTCCTTAACTTACTTGATTTCTCGGCAGTGCTGGCACTATTGATCCTTCTTGAGGCCTTTTCTTCTCTTAGTTTCTATGATAACTATACTCTCATGGTTTCCCTCTTACCTCTCTGGTTGCTTCTCATTCTCCTTTGCAGGCTGATCTTGCTCAATTCCACTTTTTTTTTTTCTCTTCCCATTCACCTAATACACTTATTAATTCCACTTTTTAATGTGGTCATTTTCCAGGGTTTTGTCCTGGCCTTCTCTTCTGTTTTGATGCACTTTACTAGAGCAATTCCATATACCTCTGCAGTGTAAATACCATGTCTGTGTTAATCACTCATGACCAGGGCTCCAGCCCAGGTCTGTGTTGGACCCCAGTAGCAAGTGCATTCCACCAAGCTGTTCAAACTCAGTATGTCCTAAATTTAACATGTCATCCTGCCTTTACCTTCATCCTCACTCCAAAGCTATCTTTGCTTCCTTGGTTCTCCATCTCAGTGAGTTGTACCATGATGCACTGTTACCCAAGCCAGAATCTCAGGAGTCATTCCTAATTTTACCCCCTTTTTCTTCTTTTTTAGATGGCATCTTGCTCTCTGTCACCCAGGCTGGAGTGCAGTGGCATGATCTCATGATCTCAGCTCTCTGCAACCGATTCTCCTCAGCCTCCTGAGTAGCTGAGACTACAGGCACGCACCACCACATCCAGCTAATTTTTGTATTTTTAGTAGAGATGGGGTTTCACCATGTTGGCCAGGCTGGTCTCAAACTCCTGACCTCAGGTGAGCCACCCGCTTCAGCCTCCCAAAGTGCTGAGATTACAGGCATGAACCACTGTGCCCAGGCCCATCCTCCTCTTCTAATCTATCCTTGAATCCTGTCAGTTGTGCCTCTAAAATATTACTAAAACCTGTCATCTTCTTTCCATTCACAGTTGACAATACCTTAGGGTCATGAAGTTATCTCTCACATGAGAACTACAGAAACAATCTCCAAATTAGTCTCTGTATCAGCATTCTTCTTCTCCACTCTATTCATTCTGCAACCAGACTGTCTTACAGTGTACATTGATAATGTCACTGCTCTGCTTGAAAACTTTCAGTGGGTTCCCAGTGCTCCTTGTTAATTTTTTTTTTTTTTTTTTGAGCCGTAGCCTCTGTTGCCCAGTCTGGAGTGCAGTGACACTATCTCAGCTCACTGCAACCTCTGCCTCCCAGGTTCAAACGATTCTCCTACCTCAGTATCCTGAGTAGCTAGGATTATAGGTGCCCGCCACCACACCTGGCTAATTTTTTTATTTTTAGTAGAGATGGGGTTTCACCATGTTGGCCAGGCTGGTCTTGAACTCCGGACCTCAGGTGATTCACCTGTCTCGGCCTCCCAAAGTGCTGGGATTACAGGTATGGGCCTGTGCCCTTAACTTCTTAATAAGGTAGACAAAGCCCTGCATGACCCAGTCCTACTCATTGTCCAGTATTGTCACTCACCTCCTAGATTTAGTGTCCCTTAGTAAAACAGAGCATGTCTCAGTTGCTCCCATGGGCCACAGGCTTCCTCACCTTGGAACCTTTCCTCTGTTTAGCCTCTACTTCCTTCCTCATTTCAAGGGGCTCACTCCTAAGCAGACTTCAGATCTCAATTCCTGAGTTACTGACTCTCGAAAAGCCTCTCCTTGACACTCCTAACTGTGTGGGGTCCTGGTTACATGGTCCACAGTGCTGTGCTCTGTGCTTTCCTGGAAAAGAGCTTGTTTGTGATCACACTGCCTTCTACCTGCCTGTCTTTGTCTCAGTATCAATCACTAGTTGGAAAGTTTTGAGGACTGGACCTTGTTGGTTTTGTTTGCTGTTGTATTCTCAGCATTTGGCACTGTATGCAGCACAGAGTGGGGCCAAATAAATATTTGTTAAATGAGGCCAAGTTTGGTGGCTCGCGCCTATAATCCCAGTAATTCGGGAGGCCGAGGCGGGTGGATTACCTGAGGTCAGGAGTTCAAGACCAGCCTGACCAATATGGTGAAACTCTGTCTCTATTAAAAATACAAAAATTAGCCAAGTGTGGTTGCAGGTGCCTGTAATCCCAGCTACTCCAGAGGCTGAGGCAGGAGAATTGCTTGAACCTGGGAGGTGGAGGTTGTGGTGAGCTGAGATCGCACTACTGCATTCCAACCTGGGCAACAAGAGCTAAACTCCATTGCAAAAAAAAAAAAAAACCTAAAAACTTGTTAAGTGAGATTATGATGAAATGAAGGGGGCTGTGGAAATTTGCACTCTTAGTTGAGCAGATTTAGTTACAACGAACTCCAAGATATTCCCCTGGTGATTGAACTGTTTGTGGCAGAAAGAAATCAACTGCCTTTGGAGACAAGTCTCCTCAAATGACTCCCTAAACACCAGTAAGAGTCTGAAATGCCATAAGAAGTGAGACTACTGAGTTGATCCTTTCAGGACCAGGGAATTGCCTTGTTAAAATCGCCTTAAATAACTGAATGTGTCTGTCTGCCACCTCTTCTTATACCACACCTTTTCTTTTCTTTTCTTTTTTTTCCGATGGAGTTTTTGCTCTTGTTCCCCAGACTGCAGTGCAATGGTGCAATCTCCGCTCACCACAACCTCTGCCTTCTAGGTTCAAGCAATTCTCCTCCCTCAGCCTCCCTAGTAACTGGGATTATAGGCATGCGCCACCACACCCAGCTAATTTTGTATTTTTAGTAGAGATGGGGTTTCTCCATGTTGGTCAGGCTGGTCTCGAACTCCCGATCTCAGGTGATCTGCCCACCCTAGCCTCCCAAAGTGCTGGGATTACAAGAATTGGCCACCACACCCAGCTTGTTTTGTTTTTTTTGAGATACAGTTTCGCTCTGTTGCCCAGGATGGAGTGCAGTGGTGCAAGTATAGCTCACTGCAACCTCCAACTCCTGGGCTCAAGTGATCCTCCCGATTCAGTCTCCTAAGTAACTAGGACTACAGGTGCATGTCATCATGCCTGACTATTTAAAAAAAAAAATTTATTTTTTTTGTAGAGATGGAATCTCCCTACGTTGCCCAGGCTGGTCCCAAACTCCTGGGTTCAAGCAATCCTCCTGCTTATTGGGATTATTGGAGTGAGCCACTGCGTGTGACCCACCACACTCATTTCCTCCCTCTCCCAAAACAGCTTCTCCCTACAATTTGCAGTGTCTTATGGGAAATTACCTAGAATTCTTTAGCTTTTTTTTTTTTTTTTTTTGAGACAAGGTATTTATTACTCCCTTCACTTAGGCTGAAGTGCAGTGGCATGATTTCAGCTTCCTGCAACCTCTGTCTTCTGGGCTCAAGAGATTCTCCTGCCTCAGCCTCTGGGACCACAGGCACAGGCGCATGCCACCGCCTAATTATTTTTTGTTTGCTGATTATTTTGTATTTTTTTTGGTAGAGATTGGGTTTTGCCATGCTGCCAAGGTTAGTCTCGAACTCCTGAGCTCAAGTGATCTCCCGGTCTTGGCCTTCCAAAGTGCTGGGATTACAGGTTTGAGTCACCATGCCTGGCCTGTCAGGGCATTTTTAAAGCTTCTCTTGGTACAAGTTATGTTACTGTCCATTTTCCAACACTGAAGTTAGGGCAGTTTCGGACCTAAGTTTTCTTGTAAGGCCCTTACTGTGAAGGGGAAATACACACTCTGTCTTCCTCTCACACCGTAACTCATAAAAGCTAGCTTTAGCTCTTCTGCTATCTCACAGGCAGAGGGTGGGCACAGTGTTGCCTGAGAGTCTTTTGATCCAAGTCAGCTTGCTGAAATGTGTGAAGTGTGGTCTTCACTTGCCAGATGCTATCGTCTGCATCACCTGCAGGGGACAGGACAAGGCATTTGCTCCCCGGGGATTGTTCAATGCCCCATCTTTGATTCACACTTTGTAGCACCCCTCTTTAGTTGTAATGCCAGGAGTAGGGATGAAGCCTTGGGAAGGTGCTCTCTGCCAACTCAAAGAGGGTGCAAACAGGAAGCAGATGAGGCTCAGCAGGGCACCTGCAAAAGCCGAGATCCCAGTCTGTCTGTTCTTGCTTGAGGGGAACACTGACCCTGCTGACTGCAGATGTAGAAGCCTCACCACAGGGGTGAGAACTAAAATGAGTGAAATCAACTCTCTGCCCTTCAAAACAAAAGAGCAGGCAGAAGTGTAAGGAGGATGGCACAGTCTCAGAGACTATATGTATCCTGCTGTGGGAGCCTGGGAGCTTAATCAAAGCACCTACAGGTCCCAGGATCTGACTGTCTTTTCCAGATTTCATCCCTTGGCTGGATACCCGAAAAGGGCTGCAGGGCTAAGATGTTTAAAGCATGAATGGAAAATTTCTAGCCTTCTCTCCTACTACCACCACCACCATGCATTGCTCCAGCCCAGTCTGAACACCACGAGGTATTTTAAAATAATTTCTACTTTGATGAATTGCTGGGGAGTCCACAATTGCTCATAATCAAAGGGAGAAAAATGCAAATGAGATCCGGCCGAGAACTATCACCACCAAACGTTTATTTCACTGCACAGTGCCAAAAAGAATTAAAACAACATTAAACTCACAGCAATCATGTTTAAGCCCTCGTTTCCAAGTGCCAAATTGCACCACTCTGGATCATACAGATGTTCGTTAATTATGCTAATTTTTATTAAACTATTAAAATAGAGAGAGTACTGGCTCAGTCAGGCAGACCCCAGCTCTGAATGAACCCTGCTCTTGTCTAAAGGTGCTAATTTACTGCATTTTTATTAAGTTGCTGATTCTTGGGTTTTAGTTTTAGGATGGCAAAGAGAACTGAATTTCTGGGATCAATGTTTTCTATAAAGACTGATTTCTCTTTGCCCAGATGTTTGGAAAGATTGGAAAAATGCTGAGAGGCTCCCAGGAGACCTGAAATCCTCAATTTGGAAGTGTTTCTGTCTTCAAGGTAGGGATACACATCTACAAGTGACAATGTGCTGCTTCATAATTATATGTGCTCATGACTCCATAACTCTACATATATTCTGAATGGTAGAGCTAAGATTTAAATTATGCAAAGTCATTCAATGAGGATGTTTTAGATAAGAATATAAAAAGTTATTTTAAAAAAAACCACAAACCTTTCCATCAGGGCTTGTCACAAAGTCTTTTTAGAAACCTTTCATCTAAAATAAGTATAGTGTACAGTTTGTTCTCATCATAAATATTTCTAGGTTTGACTAAATATCTGTTTCTCTCAACACCAACCTTGCCCCACCTGCTTGAACACCCCACATGAAGAAGTCTTAAAAATAAAAGTTGGCTATTTGGACTCCATTATCTGGCTGGAGAAACTATTGGTCTGGGTGAGTGGAGCGTTGAGTGAACCCGAAATAGACGCAGCATTCACCATCAGCAACAATCAAAAGTGTTTATAGGGGATTGCACACTGCCATAAAATAATTTATGCTGCTAATCTCCATCAACAAGAAAAAAAAAAACCCTACCAAACCTGCCATAAAAAGAACAGCAAATTCTATAAACAAAAAGCAGTATGGCCACCAACAACGGGCATGTTGCACAGCTTGACTCTGCCTCCAGTGGTTTCCTATTGCTGTTTATGGTTTCAAGACTATCATGGACCTCCTCGGTGCTCCTCCTGTCACAGGGCCCTGAGTCCCTGTGTGGTGCTGCAAATACCCTGTCAGTAGGTGTCAGGGGATATCGGGAGAAAACCAGCAGGCGCCTATCATAAGCCTTAAAAGAGATTAAATACCCCTACTCCATGATTGCTACATTTTAATTTCTCTCCTCCCTGCTGGTTCCTATTTGTATAAGCTCTTCCATGGCTCCCCTGGAGTAGCACAGACATGACCTGGAATGACCATCCTATCTTGGGATGAGAATTCAATTTCTAGGCTCAGTGAATCCTAGGCTGTTCCAACAAAAGGAATTTACCATCCTCCAGGGCATATATTCTCAAACCAGAGTCTGTGAACCCCTGGCTTCTCTATGGATGGATGTGAAGGAATCTTTGAACTCCCTGAAACTGGTGTAAAATTTTGTGTGCATGTGTATATGGGCCTCGTCCCTGGGGTGAGGCCCTGACCTTTCATCAGATACTCAAAGGGTTTATGAATCCTCTGCAGTTTACCAGCCGGCACTCTAGGGGAAAAAATACCATGGTCTTTATGGCCTGGATCTGTATTTTGGCCCAGGGTGGGTATCCCCGCACTCCCCATACACACTCCTGCTTTTAAAAAATACAGTGAAGGAGAGGCCAGGCGCGGTGGCTCACGCCTGTAATCACACCTCCCAGCACTTTGGGAGGCCAAGGCTGGTGGATCACAAGGTCAGGAGTTCTCGACCAGCCTGGCCAATATGATGAAATCCTGTCTCTACTTAAAATACAAAAAAATTAGCTGCGCGTAGTGGCGCGCCCCTATAATCCCAGCTACTCGGGAGGCTGAGGCAGGAGAATCACTTGAACCCGGGAGGCGGAGGTTGTTGTGAGCCGAGATAGCACCACTGCACTCCAGCCTGGGCGGCAGAGTGAGACTCCTCAAAAAAACAAAACAAAACAAAACCCAATGAAGGAGAATCAAGAATCCTCATTCCTTCCATGCTGGATTTCATGGGCTTCAACCCTCCAGTTGCAGGGGCTATTCCTTCCTCAAAGGCCAACTGCACTGTGTACCTCTTTTATGTCTCTCTCTCTTTTTTTTTTTTTGAGATAGAGTCTTGCTCTGTTGCCCAGGCTGGTGTGCAGTGGCGTGATCTTGGGTCACTGCAACCTCCGCCTCCCAGGTTCAAGCAATTCTCCTGCTTTGGCTTCCTGAGTAGTTGAGATTACAGGCACCCGCCATCATGTCCAGCTAATTTTTGTATTTTTAGTAGACATGGGATTTCACCATGTTGGCCAGGCTGGTCTCAAACACCTAACCAGGTGATCCCGCACACCTCAGCCTCCCAAAGTGCTGAGATTACTGACATGAGCCACCACACCCGGCCAAGGCATCATCTCTTTAATTGTGACTTCAAAGTTGTGGTGTCTTCTCATAATTTCCATTCAAATGGCTTGGAGCAATTCCCTGGAGAAAGCTCCTAATAGAAACATTCTCTTTTTACATTGAATTGGGTTCCAAACCTCCATGAAACAAGATTCCCAGAAAATATCTCATATTTTTTTGTTCTTTTTTTTTTTTACTATAAAAGTTCACTATGTCAGTGCTTATAAACAAGAGCCCCCTAACCCGAAAGATTAGTAAGTGCTTGATATATGTATGGGAAAGGCCAATGAATCATAGAATTATTGGTTTATGATTGCTCATTTCTCTTAATAGTATTTGTGTATCATACACTGCCATTAGTTAAGATAGGAAATTTGAATTCCTAAGCAGAGTAACTTGTACTATTCCAGGGTCAGTTCCAAACATCATATTTTTACTCTGGATTTCCCCACAAATTCTCTACTCCTAAAATCCAGCTTTGGATATATAATGCTTTCTTAGGATATCATACACTATGAAATAAATTTATGGGCTCCAACACAGCATTCTTCTAACTGCTAAGAAAAACAAGGCTGGGAACAGGAATTGTTCACCAAAGACAAAGTGCCCATTTTTCAGCAAAGATAGTTTTATGAAGAGATTTTCCAGAAGGAGAAAGGAAATGGTCAGTTGGGTGGCTTGTAGGTTAGCGGTGTTGGAACTTGTGAAAGGATTGAAGCTCAGCGCTCGGCTGAAACCTTGGGTAGCATGGCAGCCTCTCCGGGATGTTTTACAATGTGTTTTAAGTTCTTGGCAATCACTTTCTCTTTTTCCATTATTCAGAGTTTTGGTCTATAAATCATAATAAAAATGAATCATTAAATTTTCCTCAATTGAGCTAGTTTTATTTATTGTTACATTTCGGGGAACTTGCTAACTTGGAGATTGATGGGCCTGGATACAGGGGAAGGTATGTGAGTATGAGAAGGGGACATGGGAAGGCTGGGTAGTCAGCACAGCAGTTGGGAGGGGGATGGCTCATGGTGACAACTCCACAAAGCGCACCCTGAGCTAAGTGTTCTGAAAAGAGGAATGTGTTCTCTAGATGGAGGGTCTCAGAGCACTTGAGTGTGAGAGAACATTTAGCCTTAAGGGTGAAGCTTATGTCCTGTACTGGGTGGAAGTGGGTAATAATCAAGTTGAGGCCACAGAGGTATGCAGGGCCTGTGCACACACAGTATGTTGTTGGTGAAGTGTGTGCAAAACACAGAGTGGGCGTGTGCAAGTGTATGTGACAGAAAAATCATAAGCTGTGAAGGAAGGTAAGAGCAAAGGTGAAACAGGGCTTTAAGTTAAGAGAAATGAAAAGAAGCACACAACTTGAACTTTACCTAAAGAAGAGAGAAAGGATAGAGAGAATGTAAACCCTTTGCAGATGGGAGAAAGCAAGGTGCCAAGTGCAGAAGTCAGGAACAATAGAGACAGCACCATTTCGGAGCTGATAGAATTGTGATACCATGTGAGACGGGCGTATTAATATGTATTCCATAAACTGCGCAGCTCTGCACCGCTCTGTTTTGCTCTGACCGCAGTACCAGCCTCAGGCACCACAACACAATTTGGAAACAATGTGACGGAAATGTTTAATCTGCTCGGCCCATCTGTGCTGCGTATTTCTCCAGATCTCCCTGAGAGAGGCGCCTTGAATCTCCACATTGCCTTTAATATTCTCCTAAATCACCTCCCCACTGCACTTCAAGGGCCATTGCTACAATATCACAGGTTCATCTAAAGTGCAATGGGGAGGGGGTGTGGGGGGAGACACAGGCCGGGAGATTTTTTATTTTAAAATAATTTCCAGAGATCGTCTTTTCTGCTTCCTTTAAAAAAAAGAAGAAAAGTTATTCTACTGTTGCCGTAAGGTTATTGAGGTTGTTTGCTACAAAACAGGATAGGATAGAGTGGAATCATTCTCCAAAGAATTATTTTTATTAATCTCGATTCTCTCAAATGCACAAGGGAGGGGTGAGCAGATGCTCGTTTTCTCTAATCTCTTTTCCTTGCACCTTGCTAAAAAGCGCACATAGGGTGTTCTAGGGTGATGTGTTCATTTGGGGCTGGAGCCTCTCTCCTTTTCACTCTTGGCATCAGGTACCAGTTTGTTAGTCCCCAGGGCCAACTCTGTCTCTGCTCCACTCTAAACAAAGCCATCTCAATCAGGACAAGTATACATTTAGTCTCTGGTCAACATGCCCTCATTAGGAGAGGACACTGTCTATATTTTTTATTTTAGCTTAAAACTTAAGATTTTCTCTCTTTAAGTACAGATGTTGGGTCTCAGATTTCCACTGCCTTTCCCCACTTGATTGTGCCAGATTCAGCAATTTGGGTGTAGCTGGGGTGGGCTTTGGATAAAGAAGGGTGACAAGTCACCATGTTCCAGACCCTAGACAAATGGAACAGAGTTGCACATCACCAAGAAAATTAGGATTCCTTTTGCTCTGTGAATTAAAGAAATGAATAATTTAATCCTCAAGATTGTTCCGGCGAGGGAAAGGCAATGTCCCAGTTGCGGAGCCCTACAGCCTGTCGGTGTGTTACATCATCTGCACACATAGGCGTTTCCATGACAACCGCTTATAGCTTCATTTCCTGGATCCCTCTAGGGGGTGTCACAGCCAGATCCACCTGCTTTTCACCCTACCCTCAGTGGGGTCATGGTAAGGTCGCCAGAATAAATGAACGCGGGTACTAATGATCTGTTTACTGCTGTTTATGCTCTGTGTGTGTCAGGGGCACGCACATTTACAGAGCTCATTATGGTTGCAATTAGAATGCACCATCGCTAGATATTTAACTCCTTTTTCTTTTAAATTAGCATTTTAATAACATTCTTTGAGCAGAGAAACAAAATGACCATTTTTCACGGACAAACTTCTAGCTGTAGGTGCAACTTTAATGGCAAAGTTGTGAAGGGGAAAGAAGGGGAAAAAAAGGCCATTTTTACTACTTTCACCCTCCTCCTTACCAAAAGGATATTTTTATTTGCTTTCTAACACACTCAATTTCCTAAATTTGTTTTGAATCCAATTATTTTGGGTGGTTTAAAGTACTGCACTCTTCTTGGACGGAAATCAGCAGCGATTGAAATTAACTTTTTATGTGACCTGTGAAAGGGGCTAAAATAATTACAAGTGTGTAGAAGAAACTCTCTCTCCAAAAGACCCTTGCTGTAGGATCAGGCTGTGATCCAATGATGCCATTATCCGAATATCTTTATACAGCAACTGCAAGGGCTTTTTTCTTTAAAACGGTGATTGCAATTATTGTTTCTGTTTTATAATTCTCAGGATTATCTCATAGAAGATAAGTGATGACAAAAACTTGTCATTATAGACAGGATAAATAAGCAGAAAGAATGAAAACAGTAACACAGCATCGTTTACTATTTAAAAATGGTGAGCATCAAAAAGCAGGACAGTGGGAATAGGAAAGGTGTAGAGACCCACTTATCACAACATTTCAAAAGGCATTCCTTTTTAGGGATCAGCCAACACCTTTTCTAGGTGTTTATAGATGCTCTGTTTCTGTAAAGTACAGTGAAAAATAACAATTTGAATGTTTCGATTATCTTTCCCAGTCCGTTCCATTTTCATTATTTATTTCCTATAAATCGGGACCTTGCTGAACATAATTCTGCAGACAAGGAGGTGGATGGGACAGCCAATGTGAACAAGGAGATAGATGGTGGGTGCGTGTAAGACAGATGCTATGCTCTTATGAAAAGGAGCAGTATGTCTGCAGGTGAACATCCACAAAATAGAGCAAGGAAGCATGTACACTATAACGGGTATTTATAGGTGGAAAAAGGTGCAAGGAAGATTATGTGGGAACAGGCACAGAGAGTCTGAAACTGTTTGCTTTTTTCCTACCCTCCTGGAATCCACGTCCAAGTTCTGCCTAAGATGTCCCACACTTGCTGTGGCTCCTGTGAACCTCGCAAGCCTTTCCATGACAACAGACGGGGATTTCACAGCCAGAAGACTTAGGAGGTCAATAGTTGAAAAGCAAGAGTAAGAAGAGAGATCTTTAAACAATCACACTAACCTCCCTCCCCTTCCAAAGATAGAAGAAGGAAAAAATTTAAAGATGCAGCAGGAAAAAAAAAGAGCCTTTCTAAAAATGCAAGTTTAAACTGTTCACGCTTTTGTATCAGCCTAGTTGCACCTTAGAATCTGCCATTTCATAAATAAAATACTGATGGCATAGACTATAATTTGGTGATAGCTACCCCAGGACATATCTAGATGCACTTCTGTTATTTTAATTAAATACTGCATTATGGTTTGTGACAACTACATAGCTACAGCGTAAATGAATTCAGAATTAAAGTGTTACTTAGGCATCCAGTAATTTTTGTTTCATTCCTCAGTTTTACAAAGCAAATAGCTATAAAATCAAGATGTTTGTTCATTTACAGATGGAGCAGGATTGTCGTCGCTGTTTTTTTCCTCTTTAATCCTCATCCACAAAAAGACAGAGCTCAGAGTCTGGCTCCCAACACTCTTAGCTTATGAGCAACATCACAAAGAAAAACACATCCTCTTGACTATAATGTGAAATGCTGAATATTAATTGCTGGTATTATGCTTATCTTTTGAGCCGGGTTCTGTCTTTTAACAATTATTCGGATGGGCTACAGTCTTGCACTGCCAGGATATTTTTCTCCTTTATTTAATAGTTAGAAACCTATTTTATTTTATTAAAAAAATTGTAAAGTTCACAATGCTTCATGAAAGTTCTTAGTATTTGGAACTCTCCCCAAATATAGAATATTATCAGGAACAGGGAAACTGCAGAATCTCTTTGCTAAAAAGATGATGAACATTTCTGCATTTCAAAGAAAAAATATTTTTCATTTTAGCAATATTAATATTTCCTTAATGAAACTGGAGAGGGTGTTACAATTTGATATACTTGGTTAGTTTCAATGTCACTTCACTAGCAAATCATGAGAAAGCTTCAGAATATTCTCATCTATCAGGTGCAGATTTTCACTCAAATTAATATGTAGAGTAAAAGGATTTTTGCCCAAATCTGAGGATTTAATGGTATCTTTAATGTTTCATATGTCAAGATGAAGATTTTTAAATAACGTTTTCTGAAACCATTTCCTATTATTTCTAATTTGAGAATCAATGTGGTCTTTTTATTAGCCTTAAATACCATACGTCTGGGAATGTCTGCAAATTTAAGCTTTTCTGTGTTCTAATCAATTACCTTCAATCTTGCATAACTAATTCTATAACCTGCATAGAAGTTCCTGCCCTGTATGTTAGCAATGAGGTTATAATTTGTTTCAATATTTTGCTAGTTTGGTTGGAGAGCTGAATCCGTGCAATACCAAGAAATAGTGGCAGAAGAGGCTTGGGGAGAATGAGTTCCTTTTGAGAAAATAATTTTACTGAAACAAAGAATTGTGACTCCTTTTAAATAGGGCATCTCACCAAAATGTCATCCAGCCTCTTTGGCAGATTAGTGAGGAGTTTATTACTAAATCTCTGTCTAATAAACGTGCAGTTGACTCTGTAGGAGCTACTTGTTATAATACTGGCGATGGGAAATGGAGGGAATGTCACAGTTAAAGACACAAATTTTCCCCATAATATATTCGAATGGAAACCTCTGAATCCAATACTACATGGGCATATCTAATAAATTCACAATATTTCAGTCTCAACAGCCTTCACCGGTTAGTTTTAAAGATTTATGTGGTAAAAAATTACTCAGTGATGAATATGGTTTATTCTGTGCAGTATTGGAGATATAAGGAATTAAACTACCGTCTTTAACAGTGAATTTATTATTACCTCTGTCAAAGACGAAGACTTTAACAGCATTTGTTATAAATTCACTGCAAAATAAATGGCTGGAATTTTTTACACTGGAGTTTGTAAAGCATCGGGTGATTCTGAGCATTAACCTAACCCTGCCATGGCTTATATGGTTCTAGGTAAACATTTCTGTCTGGGCTTCATAGTTAATTATCTGGTCTGGACTTTTCTCCAACTGAAAAGTGTGTGTGCACATGGACACACACAGACACACAGACACACACACACATACACACAGAAAGTGAAAGGTCTTGTCCAGGACAACTGTTTAGGAATAAGTAGATTAGAGAGGAAAATGCCAATTTTATTCTCTTTTTAAAAAATGGGTTTTAGAATAAATGGTCAGGGTTTGCAGAACAGGGTTGGATGTGCAATTGGGCCTCTTGTTAGCAGGTTTACATGCATGCATATGCACACACACATAAACACCGTCTCCCTTTTGTCCTCTCGGAATGGGTGTCCCCTCATTTATAAAAATTACCTGGAAGGAATGAGGCTGCCAGGGTTTGTTCTAGACGATTGGTTCCTGTCTGGGGGAAAGGAATGGCCTCTACTGAATTTGACCGGTATATGACCGTTGCCTTCCAGCTGACCCCAAATCCCATTCCTATCCTCCTAACTCTATTGCCTCCCATAGGGGTTATTAATGAGAGAAAACACCATCATCATCATCTTCGTTATCACAGCACAGTGTTGACCTGCTTGTTAACATGAAATGGGGTGGTGGGGACAGCTTCTGCTTCTCTTTTGTACTATCATAAATAAGAAAAGATACTTTGCCATAGGATCCCCTCACTCACCCTCTTTGATTAGGTCAGAGGTGCATAATAGCTCTTTGACAGGCACTGATCAGTTTCACCACACTGTTTGGGCAGCCTGCGCCCCAGGCCTATATTCTCCCCACTTACTACCCCTAAATTACCTCCCAGATAACCTCCCACCCATCCCCCACTCATCCAACCAGAGGGTATGGTGCCTGAGGAAGTCCTAAATGGACACTAGATGTCACCAAACACCTCCTTTCCCTCAGAGCCCTGAAATTAAAAAAACAAAACAAAACAAAACAAAAAAACCCTTCATTTAAAGCAATTGAAGGAATTAACATCTGTTTTTATGAGGGTTGTTGTGACATTCAACTAAGCACACTTAAAAGAGGAAGTATTGCTGCATTAAGATAATTTTTACAACATACAAATCTCTTTTGGAGAGAACAGGGTCAAGGGAGGGGAAAGGTCTACATTCTTCAGCCCTTTGAGGAAGTAGGTGGAGAAAACCGGTTAAAACTCCCATTATAACAGACATAGTGTTGTGTTAACATAGTTCGGGTGTGCTGGCGCAGGCCTGCTGCATTCAGATGACTAGACTCTGGCTGTGGAGCCAGGATCCAATCTGAGTTTAAGTAGCTGCAGTCCAGGGTGACAAAGTCTGTCCATTCTTCTTCACAAAAGACCCATGACCATCTGACAGCATCACGTGTTCCACGATAAACTTGAATTTGTCTGTAAGGCCCCCTGTTTCCATATCAATTGCATCAGTAGGGAAGATGACCCGGATCCTTGTGTGTCTGGGCCATGAGAATACCTTCCCACCCCAGCTAAGCCACCGTGTAAGTATAAACCTTACTTTGTGCTCAACTTGTTGCTCCAAGGCTGCTTTCCAAGGAAGTAAGGGACTGGACAATTCCGTGGAAGAGCCTCAGACCAATTTATAATGCACACAACCCAAGCCCAAGAGATGTATCCTACTAGCTCAGTTTACCTTAAAAGGAAGACCTCATCCTCCTTCCTAGTCAATTGAAAAAGAGTTTCTTTTTCTCTCCCTCTTTAATTTGCCCTTCTGAATAGCTCATGTTACCACCATAAATAACTTCTGCAACAGGATACTTTTTTAAAAAAAATGGGCATTTAAGAGTTATCTTAGCAGGGTGTGGTGGCTCACATCTGTGATCCCAGCACTTTGGGAGGTCAAGGTGGGTGGATCACTCGAGGCCAGGAGTTCAAGACCAGCCTGGCCAACATGGCAAAACCCCGGTTCTACTAAAAATGCAAAAAATTAGCCAGCTGTGGTGGTTCATGCCTGTAATCCCAGCTACTAGGAATGCTGAGGCAGGAGAATCGCTTGAACCCGGAGGCGAAGGTTGCAGTGAGCCACGATCACGACACTGCACTCCAGTCTGGGTGACAGAGCAAGACTCTGTCTCAAAAAAAAAAAAAAAGTTATCTTGAATAGTGGAACAAGCACTATTATTATTATTTTAATTGTTTCTTGAGACGGAGTCTTGCTCTGTCGCCCAGCTAGAGTGCAAGGGCGCAATCTTGGCTCACTGCAACCACTGCCTCTCAGGTTGAAGCTATTCTCCTGCCTCAACCTCCCTAGTAGCTGGGACTACAGGCATGTGCCACCATGCCTGGCTAATTTTTGTATTTTTAGTAGAGATGGGGTTTTGCCATGTTGGCTAGGCTAGTCTCGAACACCTGACCTCAGTTAATCCACCTGCCTCAGCCTCCCAAAGTGCTGGAATTACAGGCGTGAGCCACCATGCCCTGCCAACAAGCACTATTATTATTTGGAAAGAATGTCCCCTAGTGAGAGACTTTGGAGCCAATAAGACAAAGATCACTTTTCTGAAAGCTAGGACTTGTGACTTGTCTTATCCAAATAGAGGTGTCTTACCTCTCTTTCTCCCACTTACAACAAGCGACCATAGGCCTGGCACAGTGGCTTATGCCACCTGCCTCAGCCTCCCGAAGTGTTGGAGTTACAGGCATGAGCCACTGTGGCCAATATGCAAAATATGGCAAATATGGCAAAACCCCGTCTCTACTAAAAATACAAAAATTAGCCGGGTCCAGTGGCACTTGCCTGTAGTCCTAGCTACTCGGGAGACAGGCAGGAGAATCGCTTGAACCCAGGAGGCAGAGGTTGCAGCGAGCTGCGACGGTGCCACTGCATTCCAGCCTGGGTGACAGAGCCAGACTCCATCTCAAAAAAAAACCAAAAACAACAACAAGTGATCATAGCGGTGCTGGTCCACAAACGGGCCTTGCAATCCCCAGATGAAAGGAACTAAGCCAAGGCATCACACCACCACATGGAGGGTGATTTGGCACCTGCCCTGTCATGCCTGGTGCCCAGGCTGAATGGATTTTTGGAGTACACCTGTTGTTGAACCTCTGCCAAGTACTGATGGTCACTAACCCCCAAATCACTTTTCCCCGCTGTTGATGTTTGGAATGTCAGACAGGACTGAGCAGCAGCCGGCATGTATTTCAAACACAGCAGATGGATTTTTATATTAGCTCCTATTTCATGTTCAGGCAGAGCGACCGCCACACTAAAACCGCAGCCTCAGTGCTGCCGAGTTTGCTTCTGTGAGATTAATTCTGTGAAATTAATTGGGACAAGATTGAAAAGGAAATTAAAATGCAGCTGAGTGAACAGGCCTTTCAAACACCTTTTTCCTGCTCTACTCAAACTTGAATTCTGTGGTGGTCGCCGGCATCGTGGGAAGTAATTTATGAGACGCAGGCTCTCAGGAGCCATTGGTTACGTATGAGGAGACCTGCACCAGCGCCACAATCTGGAGCCACTGAAGAGCGCTAAACACCCCGCTGTGGCTTGAGCTGCGTCCTGGCTCCAGGGAGGAAGGGAAGCGTAGTCCCTCACCAGAAAAAGCTGTTCAGAAATATCTGAGTCCAAAAGGAACATAGGAACATCCGCTGGATGCTCAGATCTGCTTTGTTATTAAAATCTCCCTTTAATATATTTTGAGACCCAAATTGGAACTCAGTGAATTAAGTGGGCATGACGCTGCATGGGGCCAAGGAATGCATGGATGTGATGCAGGGAGGTCAGTGGGAGTCCTCCTGCTGACTGTGCCACTGGTTACTGTTTCAGAGTTTGGATGTGTGGCTCTGGTCTCTCCAGAAAATGAAGTTTGAATAATGGGTCAGGGTCGAAAGCTCTCAGACCAGGAAAGGGATGGTGGATTTTCATGTAGGCCTCTTCACTGGGTAGATTTTTTTAATATCCAAGTGAGCACTTTTGTGCTGAGATCATCTCTTTTTCAATAAGTTATTGAACTCCTAGTAAGTGCCCAACACTGATCCAAAAGTTTATTATTAGTGGAAGGGAAGGAAACATTCCTACATGCCAGGCACCTCCTTACACAAATTCTCTAATTTAAGCATCCCAACAAACCTATAAATATACATTTTCCCAATTGTCACATGTGAGGAAACTGAAGATTTGCAGGATTAGAAGATTTTTGCTCAGGGTCATAAATAACCCATCTCTTATAGGCACTTACTTGCTTCCCTGAGAACAGGACAGGTGATGGGCAGTTGGTTATCTATGGGGAGCATCTTTCTCTTTTTTTCTTTTCTTTTTTTTTTTTTTTTGAGACCGAGTCTTGCTCTGTCTCCCAGTCTGGAGTGCAGTGGTGTGATCTCAGCTCACTGCAACTTCCGCCTCCCTGTTCAAGCGATTCTCCTGCCTCAGCCTCCCAAGTAGTTGGAATTACAGGCACACACCACCACGCCTGGCTAATTTTTGTATTTTTGTAGAGATGGGGTTTCACCATGTTGGCCAGGCTGGTCTTGAACTCCTGACCTCAGATGATCCATCTGCCTCAGCCTCCCAAAGTGCTGGGATTACAGGCATGGGCCACTGCATTCAGCCTTTTTTTTTTTTGAGACAGGGTCTCACTCTGTCGCTCAGGTTGGAGTGCAGTGGCACAATCTCAGCTCACTGCAACCTCCTCCTCCTGGTTCAAGCAATTTTCCTGCCTCAGCCTCCAAAGTAGCTGGGTCTACAGACATACGTCACCATGCCCGCTAATTTTGTATTTTTAGTGGAGATGGGGTTTTGACATGTTGGCCAGGCTGGTCTCAAACTCCTGATCTCAGGTCGTACGCCTGCCTCGGCCTCCCAAAGTGTTGGGATTACAGGCGTGTGAGCCACCATGCCCAGCCACTGGGGAGCACCTTTCTTGCCCAGCCAATCATCTTCTCTGGCTAATTTTTTTTTTTTTTAAGGGACAGCTGGGCACAGTGGCTCAAGCCTGTAATCCCAGCATTTTGGGAGGTTGAGGCGAGCGGGTTGCCTGAGGTCATGAGTTCAAGATCAGCCTGGCCAACATGGGGAAACCCTGTTTCTACTAAAATTACAAAAATTAGCCAGGGATGCTAGTGGGGACCTGTAATCCCAGCTACTTGGGAGGCTGAGGCAGGAGAATTTCTTGAACCCAGGAGGCGGAGGTTGCAGTGAGCTGAGGTCATGCCACTGCACTGTAGCCTGAGCAACAAAGAGAGACTCCATCACAAAAAAGAAAAAAAAGGAAAATGGATAATCAGCTGGGTGCGGTGGCTCATGCTTGTAATCCCAGCACTTTGGGAGGCCGAGGTAGGTGGATCACCTGAAGTCAGTAGTTTGAGACCAGTCAGACCAACATTGGAAAACCTGGACTCTATTAAAAATAGAAAATTAGCTGGGCACGGTGTCGCATGCCTGTAATCCCATCTACTCAGGAGGCCGAGGCAGGAGAATCACTTTAACCCAGGAGGCAGAGGCTGCAGTGAGCCAAGATCACACCATTGCACTCCAGC
>CAUYQU010103722.1:0-79679 GCA_963574635.1 Cheracebus regulus
GGTGGGGAGTTGGGGGGAGATAGCATGGGGAGAAATGCCAGATATAGGTGAAGGGGAGGAAGGCAACAAATTACACTGCCACGTGTGTACCTATGCAACAATATTGTATGTTCTTCACATGTACCCCAAAACCTAAAATGCTATAAAAAATAAAAATAAAAATAAAAAAAAATGAATGGCAAATATTACATGGTCTGGAAATCCAGAACACTTTTAACAGATGCCAGCAAAAGTTAAGAATGTTAGCTTTCTTTAGGAATGATAGTATCTGTGTAAGAGAATAAGTTTATGGACTGTGGTACTTACATTGTTAAGAACATTTTCCTGGCAAATGCTGAGAATAGAAAGAAAGATAAGCTTTGATAAGGGAGGAAAATCCTGAGTTAAGACCTTGTTGGCCGCAACATCACTATAAAACTGCTATTTGGCTTTTATTGTTATTTAATGCTCAGTTATTTAAAATACTTAAATGAAAGCTCAAATGCTGCCACAATATACCAGCAAGACATTAATTGTGTATTTTAAAATGGCTAAAATATCAATTTATGGTTTAAGCATATTATTATATTTATGGAGTTTCCCTATAATCATTGTAAGGCTTGCTTTCTCAATTGACTTTCAGCTATGGATAACAAATATTTTACCTTACTATGGCATTGGCTGGCAGGTAATAGCATCCAAACTTTGTCCTATTAATAGTGAGTATTTATTTGTGTTTTGTAAACATATGCTTATCAATTCACTGAAGGCTTAAATAGTTGGCAGAATGGTAGGTGTGCAGAAAACTACAGAAATCAAAGGATGAAAACATAACTTAACCTTGAACATAAGTAGAACTAAAGTTTTAGGCCATTCACTTCTAAAACGTTTCCTATAAATTTTGAGTAATTAAATGTGGTTGACCTGTAGTAGCAAGACCTAGGTTCTAGTTTCATACTATATAACCAATTAAGTGGCTATAGGCCAACTTCTTTACTTTTTCCAAGCTCAGGTTTTCAAACACAGGAATTGGAATAGCTGCTCTTAATAGCTCATTGTTTTTCTAAGATTTGGGGATTTTAATCTCTTATGTATATTATTAGGCCATATGTATATGGCCCTTTTGCTCCCTTATCAAAGCTTATACATATATATACTGTGAATTCAGAAAAACTTGGTTTCTAGCCACCAGAAATTGCAATTGAATGCTAATAGAACCTAAATCTAAGTTAATGTAAAGAGAACTATATCATGCATATTAAAAAACAAAGTAGCTACTGACTTCACTTATGACCAAAAATGGACTAACAGAGATCAGAGTTACCCATCTATAGGAAACAACTTGAAAAAACAATACATGAAAAGATAATTTTAAAGATGTTGAACATCATGTAATGAAGGACAGTAATCTATGAGTGGTAGGAACCAAATGAAGTGGGCCCTACAATTTTCTTAGCTAACTCCCTGGAAAAAGTTTCCAGGCTATGACACAGAGAGAAAAAATCCAGGCAAAGTTCAACAGTTTTCCTGAGCTGAGGTAATAACCTGGAGGTCAGGAGAGAACAAGGCAGTTATAATTCTCAGGCAGAGTATCAGTACAGTACTAAGAAAACCTCACAGAGGTAGAACTCTCAATATCTGCAGAGGGTCTCTTTAAAGAATTAGTGTGAATGCTGATTAGCACAAGTATATGAGGGGAAAGAACCATCCAAATAATTACAAGAAAGAGTGACTTTGATCCTATACCTCAAAGCTAGCATGGAAAAACTTCGTAAGTCACAGAGTATCAGGTAGAGTAAGAAGAATCTTATCTCAGCAAGGACAGCAAACTTTAAAAACAAATCTAGAAAGAGTAAGAAAACTTCCAAGTAACTTAATCATGTTACAAAACAGTGATAGAATGTATATAAGAATATTAAAGCATACAGCACCCAACAAGATAAAACTCACAGTGTTTGTTATTCAATCAAAATTGAAAGCATGCGAAAAAGCAGGAAAATATGACCTAGAATTAGAAGACAAATTAGTCAATCAAACCCAATCCAGGACTTATGTAGATGTGAGATTAGCAGCGAAGATATTTATATAGTTATTAAAGTTGTGTATCATTTGTTCAGGAAGTCAGTGGAATGATTGAAAATGTTAAATAGAAATATGTCAGATATAAAATGAAAATTTCAAGTAAACTTCTAGAGATGAAAAACTTAGTACTGGAGATTTAAAAAAATACACCATGGGGGGGTTAGCATTGGATCAGACACTACACAGGAAACAACTGGTGGATTTAAAGACATAATAATACAGACCTTTCAAAATAAAATACAGACATAAAAGAAGACACACGCACACACACACACACACAAAACATCCATGATAGATAATGTCAAGTTGTCAAGTATATGTGTAATTGGAGTCTCTGAATGAGAAAAGAGAGTGGAGAGAGACAGAAGAAATGATTGATACTGAAAGGCCAATTTGTTTTCAAATTTGATTCAAATTGTAAACCCCACAGATCCAAGAAGCTCAATACCATTCAAGCACAGGAAGATGAATAAAAATACTACAATGCATATTATAATTAATCTGCTAAAAGTCAGTAATAAAAGCAACCAGGATAAAATATTATATTATTATTGGGAAATAATTCTTAATGGATTTCTTACATTTTTTTCCCCCACATCTTATAAGGAAGGCAATACTGCCTTTCACTCTGGACTTCTTTTTAAGTGCATATAGTGAACAGTTTAGCCTCCCTCCAGAGCAAAGAGCAGTCATACTTAATATACATTATTAACAGTTTAGACTTCCTAAGCTCAGGGTTTCTCTGATGTAATTCAATCCATTACATGTGCAGGTATTATTTCTCTAACTCTTTGCATCACTCTGTGGGAATCGGGGCACTGGGACTTGCATAAAAACACTGATACTTTGGCTACTGTTATTGATATGAGTAATAAGTTTTTATTTCTCTCTGACCCATGAATTTTATGTCTTCTCACAGTTTCCATGAAAATATAGCAGGCTGACACACTAGCTTATAAGTCAGGTAAACTCTTAGACCCTTCACATTTCTTGACAGTTTTGACAACAAGATTAGGGCGCAAATATTATCATTAAAGGATTGCAGCCAAATGACAGTCAAAAATTCCGTATCTTCAGTTTCCAAGATCACCTTTGTGCTATTCACATCTGCAGTTTTTCTTTGTGAATGGGTAACTCAGGAAGGACGTTTCCATTAGTAACTGGGGAGAGTTACCTGCCTCTGTTCTAGTAATAGAGTGAGGAAAGGGAAAGGAAAGAGACAAGAGGCTAATACATTTTCTATTTTGAAATAATTTAAAACTTACAAAATATTTGCAAGCCAGTTGAAATAACTTTTTTTCTGAATCATTTTAGTATGTATGGCCAATATTAATCCCTATTATCCAAAGTGAGTAATATACATTTTCTACAAAATAGAGCATTCCTCTATAAAATTATAATCAAACATAAAATCAGAAAATTAACATTGATAGGCTACTGCTACCTCCACTGACTCCATTTAAGTGTTATAAATTGCCTATTTTAAAGGGAAAAAACATTAATCCAAATTCGTGTTTTCCATTTAGTTGTCATTTTTTGGGGTTCCGTTAAATTTGGATTAGTTCCTCAGTTTTTTATTTTTATTTTTTGACTTTCAATAATTTAACATGTTTTAAAGATTAAAGGCCAAATATTTTGTATAATGTTGCTCTGTTTTTATTTGTCCCATGTTGCTTTATAATTAAATTCAGGGTAAATATTTTAGATGTTAATACCACAGAAGTGATCCTCTATTCTCATTGCATCTTCTCAGGTGGTAAATAATTTAAATTTAATTTTCTTTAATCGCCCACTTTTTGATTGGGTTTTTTTTTCTTGTAAATTTGTTTAAGTTCCTTATAGATTCTGGATGTTATTAGCCCTTTGTCAGATGGATAAATTGCAGAATTTTCTCCCATTCTGTAGGTTGCCTGTTCACTCTGATGATAGTTTCTTTTGCTGTTCAGAAACTCTTTAGTTTAACTAGATCCCGTTTGTCAATTTTGGCTTTTATTGCTATTGCTTATTGTTTTTTAGTTGTGAAGTTTTTGTCCATCCATGCCTATGTCGTGAATGGTATTGCCTAGGATTTCTTCTACGGTTTTTATGGTTTTAGGTATTACATTTAAATCTTTAATCCATCTTGAGTTAATTTTCATATAAGGTGTAAGGAGGGGTCCAGTTTCAGTTTTCTGTATGTGGCTAGCCAGTTTTCTCAACACCATTTATTAAATAGGGGATCCTTTCTCCATTGCTTGTTTTTGTCAGGTTTAAAATCAGATGGCTGTAGATATGTGATGTTATTTCTGAGGGCTCTGTTCTGTTTTGGTACCAAAACAGATGTATACATGCTGTTTAACAAGTCTCTACATGCTGTTTTGGTTACTGTAGCCTTGTAGAATAGTTGACATCAGGTAGCATACTGCCTTCAGCTTTGTTTTTTTTGTTTATGATTGTCTTGGGTATATGGGCTCTTTTTTGGTTCCATATGAAATTTGAAGTAGTTATTTCTAATTCTGTGAAGAAAGTCAGTGGTAGCTTGATGGGAATAACATTGAATCAATAAATTACTTTGGGCAGTATGGCCACTTTCACAATATTGATTCTTCCTATTCATGAGCATGAAATGTTTTTCCATTTGTTTGTGTCGTCTCTTATTTCTTTGAGCAGTGGTTTGTAGTTCTCCTTGAAAAGGTCCTTCACATCCCTTGTAAGTTTTATTCCTAGGTATTTTATTCTTCTTGTTGCAATTGTAAATGAGAGTTCACTCATGATTTGGCTCTCTGTTTGTCTATTTTTGGTGCATAGAAATGCTTGTCACTTTGCTGAAGTTGCTTATCAGCTTAAGGAGTTTTAGGGCTGAGACGATGGGTTTTTCTAAATATGCAATCATGTCATCTACAAACAGAGATAATTTGACTTCCTCTCTTCCTATTTGAATACCCTTTATTTCTTTTTCTTGCCTCATTGCCCTGGTCAGAACTTCCAATACTATGTTGAAAGGAGTGGAACTCACCAGTTATTTCATTGCTGTTTCTTACCTGGTTATTAATATGATGATAAGTGCCAGTGATGATTTTCTAACTGCATTTTTCCACAGTAATAATTTTTAATTCTGCTCTAAAATAGCTGTTTGTCATCTTCCTTATATATACATTTATTTTCATCCATATAGGGTCAAAGATTTCTGTTTTACTTAATGGGTTATTATCAGTGACAATCTTCATTTGGTGCTCAAATTGTTCCATATTTGGCCAGTGGGAGTCCCTTAATATTTTTTTTTTGGTGACCTTTTTAGTCTTTGAACACTTCCTTACTTTATGACTGATACGGTTGGCTCTGTGTCCCCACCAAAATCTCATGTTGGATTATAATCCCCATGTGTCAAAGGAGGGACATATAATCTCCACGTATTGAGAGAGGGAGGTGATTGAATCATGGCAGTGGTTTTCCTCATGCTGTTCTCATGATAGTGAATTCTCAGGATGGTGAGTTTTCATGAAACCTGATGGTTTTATAAGGCATTTTCCCCTGCTCTTGCTCACCGCTCTACTGATGCCTTGTGAGGAAGGGGTCCACTTCCCCATCTGCCATAATTATAAGTTTTCTGAGGCCTCCCTAGCCATGTAGAACTGTGGGTCAATTAAACCTCCTTTGTTTATAAATTAACCAGTCTTGGGTAGTATCTTTATAACAGTGTGAAAATGAACTAATGCAGTGACAAATAAGGTGTTAAGAGACTACCTTGTATTTTCCCTGTGTCATCCCTGAAATCCAAGTTTTTTAGTCAAAAATTCTATTTAGAAACCAAGATCTGGGCTCATCACTCACATGTCCTCTCAATGGACAATCTAGGGTATGTATATGTATGTATATGCATATACATGTTCATATGTATGTGTGTGTGTGTGTCTATATATATAGAGAGAGAGACATATATATATAGAGAGAGAGAGAGAGAGAGACACACACACACACACACGTACCACCTACATACATATCTCTATTAATCTATATACACATACATTGAAAACCACAAATTTATACCAATACCAATCCAATATCATCAGTTAATTTTTATTTCCCCCCCTTTCCTATTAACCTCAGTTTAGGTACTATTTTCATTCCTCCATGATGTAATAGATTTCCTATCATAGTTGCCAATCCTCTGCATGGGAATTCTTCTTACTCATTTCAGGCCCTGATACCTTATGCCAAGTCACTCTTGTTTTCCCAAACTTTCAACCCACATACACACAAGACACATAATGCCACATGGGCACCTACCTTACTCTGACCCATCAAATGGATTTGGGGACTAAATTATTTAGGAAATATAAAAGGAAGGAGGAAATTAAGAAGGCCGGTCATTATAAATATATATGACCCTGGGCTGCATAAAACAAAAACTGAGAAATGTTTAACCAGAGGCACTTCAGTTGTTTTTCATTCTCATAAGCAAATGAGGACAGGCAGAAACAGAGAGCTTCGGATATGCTTTATTTCAGCCTTGACTTGTAGTGCAGTAGCTTGTGTCTAAGTAGTCTGCCCTCCCCTGTGGAAGTGGTGGTGTGGATGGTGTAAGAAAACTAGAGAGAGAATTCCTGCATCGTACATTCAGTAGCATGTTTACCAAAGTTTTTTTGGTCATCCACGGGCTTAAATTAGTTGTATATAGAAGAAAATGTTTTGCTCTAATCTATGAATTAACTTTGGGTTAAAGGATTAGAACATCACTGGCCTTTGTTTCTTAACTCAATTCTTTTCTTTTTCTTCCACTGAAAAAATTCAGTCAGATGTATTGAATATATCAGATTTCTGGAATGGAGATATAAGACTTGTGATACATATATTGCTAACCATAGCTAGTAATAGTTCAGTGAATACAAATCATAAAAATTTCATCTTTTTTGGCCTGCAACAGTGAGTGAATGTTTGTGGATTTCAAATTGATTATACCTCATCTTTATATTTTACTTTACAAAAGAATATATGAGCATAAAGTACAAAGAGAAAATATCACCTATAATTCTGCTTCCTTGAAGGTCTTTAAAAATCTATTGATTAATATCATATATATATATATATAGATTAATATCATACATATATATATATATGCCAACATATGCACACATAAATTTAAGGGTTTTAATGAATTTTTGATCTCTTGTGTGCATTTTCCAACAAATGATCTTTTTAATATATCAACATGTCATCAAATATTAGTTTACAATAGGCTTTTTGTTGGCATAAAATTCCATTTTATACATTTGTCATTATTTAACTAAATAGTTCTTGGGGGCATTTATATCATTCATTTCTTTTTTATGAATGTGTTGCCATAAATATCTTAGTAAAATTTTTTGTACCTTATTTTTTTCCAATAACCTCTTAAAAGTTTGTCAAAATAAAAATTTTAAGTTTAAATTTTCCTTCAGAAAATTTGAAATAACTCCAATTGCCTTATGAGAGTATCCATGGACTCCATCCTTTTTTTTTTTTTTTACCAGATCTGGATAACACACTATCTTTAAAATTTTTGAATTATCTTTACCAAATTAATAAATGAATGTGGCATACCATTTCAATATACATTTTTATTATAAGAGTAAGTATTCTTTCAAATATTTAGTGACTATATTTCTTCCTCTGGGAATTATTTATGTATATTAATTAGTCAAAGACCACCAAGCAGAAATCTAAAGCTGAGGGAATTAGCCTGACTGACTCAATGCAGGAATGGAGGGCACTCCGGAGGAGTGATAGAATGCCACCTGACGAGAGAGAGAGCAAGGGAAGCATTGTAAGGTTTTGGTTCTTGCTGCATGACTCTGCAGAATGTATAAGGGAAGAGGGTATTAATTCTGGATTCATTGCTGCTTCTAGACAAAACTGAAAGAATTCAAGTTTATCTAGGGATTGGGTGCTGTCGTGAGGTAAAAGCATTTTAGCATTCAGGTGTTCCCAGTAACAGAGAAGAAAAACAAAGAACTTCTGGGGGCATAATCAGTAAACAAACAGAAGTCACAAAAAAAAGAGTTTGCTATGATATTTTGCAGGATAGTCTTGTGGAAATAATATTTTCCACTAATTCAGATGCTAGCTTTTTCTGTGTTTAATCTTTCATCCAGCCTGATTAATGGCAAAGTGGCCTTTTCCTTTTCAATTCCAGTTGATATTTATTTTTGCAGTCTCTGACAGAGTTTTACACTTGATAGAATACAGTTAATCAAAGTATAGGCAATGTGCATTATTGGATAAAGACACAGAATTTTCTGTTATTCATTCTTAAATTGGAGGTTTGGCATGTCCTTTCATTAACTGAATAACTGTAGACAAGGTATTTAATCACTTGATTTTCATATTTGTAAAAAGGGACTAGTAACAATAATTTAATATTTACTTTATAGACAAATTGAGAAAATTAAATGTAATTATTTATATAAAGCACTTATCAAAATGCCTGACTTGATAGAATAGCAACTAAAATGGTGTTTTCAATAAGAGTTTCACATGAGCTAATTGGTGGAAACAATTAGTGACAAGCACATGATTGTATGTGTGTACATGTGAGAATTAAAAGACATCAGACTGTGTGGAAGTTGTTAACATATTTTTATAATGTGACAAATTATGGGGGGCAGGTGTTGGTTGATGAATCATGGTACTGGGAAGGGAAAGAGGAGCAAAATTTTGTAGATTTAGATGATATTATAGCCAGCACTCTCCTATTACCCTAGCAAAGAAATGCTGAAGAGATCAGTGAGAAATAGGTCTAGATATTACAGACTACTAGGCTGTGGCTTCTATTACAGAAACAAGAACGTGCCCATTTCCAGGATTTTCCTGGCAGAAGACTAAAGTTCTGTCTTCATGATTCTTGATGTAACTTAATTAACTTGAAGGGCATGTACAAAATAAAGAGAATTGAAATGTTTCACAGAACAGATTAATAAAATGAGAGGCAGAGATGTACAAGACACGAAGAAAACATGGTAGGGGCAGGTATTCAAATGCTAATCATCAGATTAGAATAAAGAAACATCTCAAAAAGAGGAGAACCATCATTCCATTATGAAATGGAGGAGAAATCAGATGCCAAGCATATGTGGATTCAGAGCAAAAGTAATGAAGGCAGATGGATTAGAATTAAATACAGTGAAATAGTTGATGTAAATGATACATGCACTTTGGTTGTTCTACAAATGCCAATAGATCAGTCCACTGTTTGGGCTGTGATGTACAATGGTCTGGGATGGTAAGGAAATGGTGTACTCTGCTAGGAATAATATTACTAAATCCGCTGAATAAAATCAGTGAAAGACCATTTGAAGAGGTTCTAGAAATTATCCTGCTCTCCTTATAGCAGCTATTTTGACTGCCATTCAAAAACATGACCTTGGGGAGGCAGTGGTCTTGGTGTCCTAAACGCAATAAATCACTGAGGAAACTAAGTTGTTGGATGCAACAACCCATCTACTGTCATCATGCAGCCAGAAGGACGCACAGTATTGCTCCCAACTGAGTAGAGCTTAGGAAATGTTAGAGAAACTGTGTATGAAGAAGAGGAAATGAATAAAATTTAGATGCATTTCCTGCTTTCTTGAATAATTAGACTAGAAAAAAAAAGTAAAAACTATGCCATTAATGTGTGATATCAGCTCAACTTCACCCTGGACCAACCAGCTTATTTAAAAAAAAAAAAAAACCTATTTTTAAAATGGAATAGGTCAACTTTGAGTCACTGGTGGAACTAAATTTAGCTAAATCTGGAGGATTTAACACCTGCTCTAATAATGTCGTTCTTATATTATTGTAGGGGAAGTGTTGTGTTTTGGTTTTTAACTCTATCCACTTTGTCTTATTTGACTTATGTTTTTTGGTAAAGTTAGGCATACTTAGAAAAGAAGAAAAATTAGTTTAAGTATGTCAGTTGAGGGGATGATAGAAATTCAGAATTAGTCTCGTAAAAATTCTGGAACTGCCCTTTTGTTGTGACCAATTGTAACATTATACTATTTCGAGCATTTTTCCTCTGCCCCATCTGACCTTTAAATTCTTACACAAGCGTTAATTGCCTTGAGCAGTCATGGAACAACTGTTCAACCCCTAATTACAAATTTCTGAAAGTTTTCACCATGCTATTTTCAACTTATTTGTAGACCGGTGTTAGGAAAATATTCCTGGAGATTATCCAAGGATATATGTGTAGCTGTGTATGTGTGTGTATGTATGCATATATGTTTGTATACAAATATTAGAAACTTTAGCATAAATTTGGAATAAATAAAATTCATTAACTTTCACTGGCAAAATTAACTGTAAAAGCAATTAAAATTATATTTAAAAATGTTCTAATCTAAGAAAAAATTAATTTTATCTCAACAATGTTATGATATATTTAAACTTCCAAAATTATTTGTTAGATTGTCACAACAAGATGCTGCTGTGACCTAAACTAAGTCATAATTTTAAAAATGTTACCTTTTTTAATGGAAAATTACAAATACTCATTTAGGTGTGAAATACCTGATTTAATTTTGAAAACCTTGTAGCTTAATAAACAAAATAAGATATTTCAAATTATATTGAACTTTTCAGATCACAAAAATGATGTGAGTTTTTTTAAAAAAACGTTTTTCTTAGGAAAAAAAAGGAGCCATTTGTCCCTTGAAATAATATAGAAGAAACCAAAACAAAAAATATGGTGCAATAAGTGAAAATATATTTAGTTCATTGACTGTGCTTTAAAAAGTTTGCATATCAGGTTATTCAGGTTATACATAAAAAGTTTTCCTAACTTTCATTACAGGTTAGATAGTAAGAAGAGACACTTAGCAGCTTCATGCTTATAATAATTAATTGTTAGTTTATTTTATCTGATTCAACGATTATTTAAAGCATAATAGAACAGAACTAAATACTCTATGAAAACTTTTGGTAACTCAACATTTATTTTTAAAAATTTATAACAAAGTTGATACAAAAATATTTTTATTATTTTAATATAAAATATAACTGTAAACAGGACAGAAATATGAAGATCTAGTCCTTAGTCAGATTTTTCTTAGTCATTGTCAAATATAAACTTAACTCTGTATCGTTCATGTTCTAAAACACTATTTTTGCAGCTTCCGCAATGCTTCTTATTGAGTCTAAAGTAATTATTTAGGCTGGGCCCAGTAGCCCATGCCTGTAATCCCAGCACTTTTGGAGGCCAAGGTGAGTAGATCATCTGAAGTCAAGAGTTCAAGATCAGGCTGGCCAATATGGTGAAAGTCCACCTCTACTAATAATAGAAAAAAATAGCTCGGAGTGGTGGTGCACACCTGTAATCCCAGCTACTTGGGAGGCTGAGGCACAGGGGAATCGCTTGAACCCAGGAAGCAGAGGTTGCAGTGAGCAGAGATCACAACATTGCACTCCAGCCTGGGCAACAAGAGAGAAACTCTGTCTCAAAATAAATAAAGAAAAGAAAAGAGAGAAGAAAAGAAAAGTATCATTCACAGTTCTAGTGTGAACAAAGAGTAAATATTAGAACCAGGATTTATTCAATACATGAAACAAATGAGAGCCAATAAATTTGCCCAATATACCCTGTTATCAAATGACAAAAATGAGATTTGAGCTCAGATTTCTCTGACTTTAAAATATTTCCTCCCCATCAGTAGTTCCCAACATTTCTATTATGTATGTGTCTATTTAACTATTAGAAATTGCAGATACCAACATTAGATGTTTTAGAGATTAAGAAGCTGGCATTGGCATTAGGTTCTCTGGATTTGAATCTCACATCTTGCAGTCAATAGCTGCATGGCCTTAAATAAATTATTTGCACTCTTTATGATTTAGGTTTTTAATCTCATAAAAGAGTAAAATAATAATCCTCAAAATGTTCTTATGAATAAGGACTAGGTATGATAATTCATGCTAAAATAACTAGTAGGCCAAGCTTATAGTTGGGAACCATTGTGCTATACCTGCTATATATTATTTAAATTATTTATATTTTTATAGCAGGTAAAAATTATCTTCCCTTCTTTTTGCTGCAATAAGGCATGGCTTTCTACTTAATTATTTTTCTTTATTGACACTTTGCCCTGAATATTCTCCTAATGGAAGCTATACTTCTGTTGTTTGCCAGAGTTAACTTTACCCAACATGATTTTTCCTTTAAATGCATCAGAAAACTCTTAACAGTGAATGACCTTACTTCCTGAAGCTTACATTAGGCCAAGGAACAGGAACCCTTTTCTGCATTTGTGTGGAGATCAAAAGCTATTATAGCATATATAGTACTGCTAGAAAAACTCCTTGTTAGCTGGTAATGCCTTGGGTTGTATTATTTTGCAAAAGTTGAATATCTATTCTAGTTTACACTGATCATAATAGTGACTTTTTTTCCAGAGACTGAGCTCCATTTAAACCATGATAGCATCTACTTTCTTTTCAATTTCTCTTCAAAACTTACATTTTATTTGAAATTGCCTGTGTGCATCATTAAAGAAACACATTTATATTTATTCCTTAAGAACAACTTGCAGAAGAGAAAGCGCTAACTTGGATCTGGGATATTTCCCCATTTAAGAAGAAATGATTCTGTTGCAACGACTTCTATAAACTGTTCAGACTACTGAAGCTTAGAAAACATGTTAAAATGGATAAGTGTTTATAAGTAAAATGGAGAATCATAATTTCAACTGCATTCACCATCTTGTAAGCCATAAGAGACTCTTTTGCCTGTGCAAAAAGAATCTCTGTCATAATGAATTTTACTCGCATATCTTAAGCACGTGTGAAACAATGATTCTAAGGTACACTTCTGAGAGATACAGAAAGCTGTATTAGTATAACCATGAAATTGGTAAGAAACAATGGTTCCAATATTGGTGATGAAGACAATTTCATGATCAGAAACACTTAGACACCAGCCTTTTCTATGAATGCTGTAACAGAAATTTTATACATATTTTTGTAACCAACATTTAAACATAAGCTCACGTTAATTTTTTTTTGTTTTTGAGATGGAGTCTCACTCGATCACTCAGGCTGGAGTGCAGTGGCGTGGTCTTGGCTCACTGCAACCTCTGCCTCCTGGGTTCAGGCGATTCTTCTGCCTCAGCCTCAAGAATAGCTGGGACTACAGACATGTGCCACCACGCCCAGCTAATTGTTTGGTGTTTTTAGTAGAGACGGGGTTTCACCATCTTGGCCAGGATGGTCTTGAAGTCCTGACCTCGTGATCCACCCACCTCGGCCTCCCAAAGTGCTGGGATTACAGGCGTGAGCCACTGCATTTAGCTGACCCCTCTTTTTGAAACAATAATATTAAAATCAGGAAACACTAAGCA
Organism: Cheracebus regulus; assembly: GCA_963574635.1. Lineage (NCBI taxonomy): Eukaryota > Metazoa > Chordata > Mammalia > Primates > Pitheciidae > Cheracebus > Cheracebus regulus. Next base: position 13,392 of record CAUYQU010103722.1, read on the forward strand.
TTGTAATGAAAGCAAAAAATGTTCTGTTTCATTGTCACTAAATATGTTTGCCTTTGATTGTTCATGTAACTAAAAATAATACATAAAAACAAATTAAAATAATGAGCTCAAATGTTTTCGTTAAATAATTGCATTTGTGCCACTTTATCTGTTTTAAGCTTTGTTGCTAGAAAGCATGACATGGCACCAAAAGAATCAATATTTATAGAACTAAAAGATTTGGGAAACCTACCTTCTACTCTAACTTCTACTATAGGGACATAAATTTACTGAGTGAGTTCAGCTTCCTCAAGCCTCTGGTCTCTTTTCTAAGAGTTCGAATTTCAACCACTGTCCAAATTTTACTAAGTGAAGACTGAAGTGAAAAGGGACCTTTCTTTATATCAGACATAGCTACTTGAATTTAATTTGGTTATAATGCAATGTTGTTAATGAGTAGTTATGTTCATAACTGTAACTTCAGACTTCTATAGCTATGTCATAGAACATTATTAGATTAAAGTCAAATTAGGCTAGTTCTTGCCTAGTGAAGACTAAATATAGTCAATGGGATTGTTATAGTAGAATTATTCTTGGTAATGATAAATGGCCAAACTGTTTGACTGTAGGGCCCTACGTGAATAATGGCGTGGAACAAGTAATTAAAGTGCCAGTGGGCTAGACTCCAAGAGTTTGATTTTGAAAAGTGAATGAGGTGGTTTAGTTAGTGCATTGCCCAAATACTTTGGTTTCCTTTCTTTTTCTTTTTCTTTTCTTTTTTTTTCTGAGACAGAGTCCTGCTCTGTGCCCAGGCTGGAGTGCAGTGGCATGATCTTAGCTCTTAGCTCACTGAAACCTCTACCTCCTGGGCTCAAGCGATTTTCCTGTCTCAGCCTCCTGAGTAGCTGGGATTACAGATGAGTGCCACCACACCTGGCTAATTTTTGTATTTTTTAAGTAGAGACAGGGTTTAACCATGTTGGCCAGGCTGGTCTCAAAGTCCTGACCTTAGGTGATCCGCCCACCTCAGCCTCTCAAAGTGCTGGGATTACAGGCATGAGCCACCATGCCCAGCCTGGTTTCTTTAATTCTACTGGCTTATCTCCAAGTTCAAAGCAAAGAACAGGCAGTATCCCTAGAGAACTAGCAAGGTAAAGATTCTTACTGTAAAATTCTCTCTTGTTGTGATTGATCAATATGTGTTACGGAAAGTCCATTCAGTCCTGGGTAATCAAGTATTCACTTTATGCCAACATCCATTTCTCTTTTTCTTATATTTCTTTATCAATAATCATATTTGTGTAGAATTGCGGATTAAAGAGAGAGAAGATGAAGTCCTCACCTCGACAGGTTTTAATCTTGTTGAGAAGATAATTGTTAAACTGGTTTGCAATCAGGGATCTCACCTAAGAACATTTAAGACTATCATCAATACACTAAGCATTCCCATCTAACTGATTTTTTAATCACAACATTCTAAATCTATGTGCATAATTAGTCCATACTTGGTGTAATTAGGTGTCCACACAGTGATGAGTTTGCCAGAAGAAGTTATTACTAGCTTTCCAGAAAAAGAAAAAGCCATCTTAAATTTAGTTTTTGATGGAATGTCCTCAGTAAATTTGTATTTTCATGGAGTTTTTGTGTAGAAACTAATGATGTTTATTCTTTTGTCCAGCAAATATTCATTAAGCAGAGAATACAAATTTTATCCTAGACATTACGCTAAGCATTGAGTATTAAGCACAGTTCTCCCTCATAAGCGTGGATTTAATATGCTGCTTCTCTACTACATAATCAGCCAGTTTTGAGGGCCAGTTGCCTATTTTGATGATGACCAATACTCCCTAAATTTAAACTCAATCTCTTGAATGAAGCTAGTGTCTTATTCACCAACCACCTTGTGGTTTTGGTGTCTTGGTAAATAATATATGATACAGCATAGATGGAAAAATTAGTATCTGAGAGCGCTTCAGAAAGCCCAGATTGTTGGGGCTTAGAGAGGAAAATAGGCGACTGCATAGAATTTTCTGTGAACCTGAAGGCAAGACTTATATGATTGAAAAAATTGAGAAGTACTTGCCTCTAGGGAGGCAGTACTGTGTGAATAAGTAAGGTAGCACAAATGTGCTGGAAATGTGAGCTGTCTAGAATATGAGAGACCAAACAGTGAGAAACATGTCAAGAGTTTCATGGTTGTGGGATGCTTTACTGTCTTCCACTTCTCTCTTAAACATTGTATTAAGTAAAGAGTTCACTACAGAGAGGATTTATGATGCTGAGTCTATTTAGATAAACTGTGGCTCAGGTAAACCATAACTTTTCTTAAGGAGCTGCACCGATGTAACTCAGCATCCACTAGGTGGTCGCAAACTACTCTAACTTGTTGAATCATTCAAATGATAGAGAAATTATACAGCTCTAACAAATGGCTCCCTAATTCTTAGAAAGTTCTCAAAATCACTCTCAAAAATGAAATAATAAATTTGATCTACACTAACATGCTGACATTTCTAATTTGCTTATTTTTTTACATTTCATAAATTATCAGAATTAGGTCCTAAAAACCTGATGGAACTTTTTGGGCAAATACTATATTTTTTTCAATGTTACAAAGCTTTATATCACCATGTTTATTACATACAAGTAACCCAATGCCCAATTCGATACAGTTTTATTACTCGGTCTTAACCATTATTTTACTTTAATTTTAATTAGTGAATAATTCATTTTAATGTCACATGCTACTCTTTAAACTTTTTGAATAAGACGTACAAGACAAAAATTGTGTGTGTGAATGTGTGTGCAGGTGTGTGTGTTTTGCTGGCAAATCTTTTTCTCCTTCCAGTCCCTTTCTCTGTCCTCCCATCCTCCCAGTTCCCACTCCATAGTACTTCCCATGACATCGCCCTCACCCACAAATAAACACTGCTATTACATTTTTATATCCTTCCAAAGACTTTTATACATGAACAAATAAGTAGCAATACATACTAGCTTTTATTTTTTCCCCAGCGGGGTAGCACTCCCTCTGCACAGTACTTTGCTTTTGAAGATGTTACACTTTGAAGATGTTGTCATACATTATCTAAGGGCTTCTCTGGCCTTCATCCATTATTTTAATATTTTTTAAAATGTCATTTGTCATAGTTCTTATTTCAAACCATTCTTGGAGACAGGAGTGAAATGAATGATTATAGGTGCAAGTGCTGCAGAAGGTCCCCAAGAAGCCATAATCATCATTTTTATTTTTATGCGTTTAAATACAGGACTTACTAAGGTGTAATTGGCCATTTCCTGTTTGAAATCTTCAGGAGAGATCTCAGAATAAATTGTTTATTTTTTAAGTTTAAACCAGAAGCAAAAGCTTCTCGTATGATGTTCATGAAATCCATTGAGTTACTGAAGACTAGGTCATCTCAGAGGTTAAAAAGTAACCCAGCAATCCCATTACTGCATATATGCCCAAAGGATTATAAATCATTCTATTATAAAGACATATGCACACATATGTTCACTATATCACTGTTTATAATAGCAAAGACCTGGAACCAACCCAAATGCCCATTAGTGATAGACTGGATAAAGAAAATGTGGCACATATACACCATGAAATACTATGCAGCCATAAAAAGGACGCATTCTTGTCCTTTGCAGGGACATGGATGAAGCTGGACACCATCATTCTCAACAAACTGACACAAGAATGGAAAACCAAACACCGCACATTCTCACTCATAAGTGGATGTTGAACAATGAGAACACATGGACACGGGGTGGGGAACATCACACACTGGGGCCTATTGAGGGGTGGAGGACTGCTGGAGGGATAGCAGGGGTTGTACATTCTGCACCTGTACCTCAGAGCTTAAAGTGTAGTAATAATAATAATAATAATAATAATAAAGTAACCCAGCTATAGTTTCTCTACATGGAATATTTTTCAAAGATAAGCAGTCAGGCATCACTATACCTCATCACAACAGGCATGCTTTGCAATCTGTGGCCCCTTAAGATTTCCCTGCCAGGATGTTCTACGGTAAATTTGCAACCAGTGATTTATTAACACTGGAGAGAGGAAGCAGAAACTCTTGACATCTAAACACTATCTCAACTCTGTGGCAAAAGTCACTTCATGTGCAACATTCTTCATTCCATGAATGTGAAAGGAAATTGCATCTATATTCCAAAGAGCTCCTCTTCCATTTTACTCCTAAACCAAAGTAGCCTTGTAAGAAAATTAGATTAATATTTCAAATTTTCATATTTGACACTGAAAATGTTAATGTGTCTTATTTATAGAGTCAAATCAATATAACAACTCTTTTAGTGAAGTGTAAACAAATGCTAACTTTGGAGATTATTGAAGTATAGAGGGCTTAGCCTCTCACTACCTTCAGAATGCCACATTCTGAATACTTTCGCTGGACACTTTCCTCTGTTCTAGTGGCTACAGATGATCTTTGGTGTTACCTCTTTTCTGTCAGTAGTGATGCTTCTCATCTCTGTAACTCCTGTTTCCTATCTCTACCTCTACTTCAGCAGTTCAATGATATATTTCATTTTCTGGACACTGGGGTTTATTTTTCTTTATTTCTTGCCACTTTTTTCCTGTGCTTGCTGATTTTTGCAAAGGCAGGTCTTGATCCTGACAGTGAGCTTGGCTGCACTAACAGTTATTAATGCTCTTTGTCAAAATTTCCACTTCTCCCCATTCCAAGCATCTGGTAGATCTTTTTGGGCTTGGATGAGGTCAAGCAACTAATTCTGGTAAATGCATTGTGAACAGAAGTATGTGTCACTTCCTGGATGAATACTCAATGGCCTATGTGAGGCATAAAGAAATTTTCTCTTCTCGAGTTGAAAATGTTCAAGATAGTAGCAGATATGAAGGATTGACGGCATGAAGAGATCCTTCCTTACCAAACCAATATGGGTGTAAGGTATGAGCAAGAAATAAGTGTTTCTTTTTTGTTTGTTTGTTTTAAACCACTGAGATTTGAAGGTGTTTCTTACCATGACCTAACCTAATATATAGCCTATTCTAATAAGCCACTGAGAATGTTTCTTCCTTCTTGATGAAAAATAAACAACACATCCTAGTTTCTGGGTATACTAAAAATTCACAGGGAAAGGTAAGAAGAGGCTACTCTTCTAGTGGTAGAGCGTTGGCTTATTTATACTCTACTTCTGAGTTCAAAACTTCTAGGGAGGCTGAGGACAACAGCAATATGAAAGCTGAATCGCTAACAAAGCGAGAGTCCATTTAGGGAAAGAGAAGATGATGTGATACAGAGCTAATGTTGGGACACTTAGCCTTGTTATGATAACGTTAGGAAGGCCATACAGCAGTCTTCCTAATGCAGACACCATATTGTAGAGTAAAAGATTACTAAAGACACCATCTAGCATCAGAGGGAACGCCACCTGAAGTGGCAAAGTCAAGCTAGCCAGGATGCCTCCGGTAGCAGGAGAAACAGGAACTGAGTCATACATCTGGCTTTTAGTCACAGGCTGTCATTCCTGGAGGATTCGCAAAGACAAAAGGATTCCAAACCTGGGGCCACTGTACTGTATAGCAATCAAGAGAGCTGCCTGGGCTAGAGGGTCAAAAGCACAATCCTGTTTTAAGACTTGGGTATTAGGAAAGAGTTAACCAGAGAAATACAGCAGAGACTCAGTTACTGAGACAAGATTAGACCAACCACATTCCTGAAAATACTGAGTGATTACGTTTCTTAGACCTTTCCTATCTATGTTCAGGGTTGATTCTCAATATTGGAATGGACTTGATCATGTAACTAAAGGTCAACTTGTCCCCACCTTAGAAACAGGAAATGTTCTGAGCAAAGCAGATCTGGAACAACTGTACAAGCTGAATAATAATTGTTTTTTTTTCTATATCTGATTTTTTTCCTGCTCTGTCCTTATTGTTGATCATATGGATAAGTAAAATTGCTGCAACTGGCTAGCAAAGACAGAATAGATAAGATCTGTAGTTTGGCCAGATCTTCCCTTATGCATCCCATATGTAAAGTGAACAGGTTAGGGTTCCCTGCAACCCTACATGGTTCTTTTGCAGCACCTGTTCTTGAGTGATGCACAGACATGGCATTGCATAGAATGATGTCTTAACATAGTTATTACTATATTCATCTTTATCACTACATATTTTTCTATTTCTATATTTCTCATTTCTCAATTTATTTTAGGAAAATTTTCTGATAGGCTTTCAATTCACCCAGCTTCCGACCAGTTGTTCATGCTGTTTTTCAGTCTTGACTTTCAGATCTGGTGCTCAGCAGTTTGTTCCCAAATGTGACCTTGGTTGTCTTTCAATCAAATTTACTAGATCACTCTCACCCCCAGCTGTATGGCATCAGGCTGCCTTAGAATTTACTCGTACTCATAGAACTTTACTTCAGTGCTACGCTAATCCGGCCATCTGGCTTGACCCAGCTTTTAAAACAGATTTCAGACAGGCTCCATGGCAATAAAATGTAACTGTGCCTGCTATCAAGGAAGCATCCTAATGCTTCTTGGAATCTAAAGAGCTTTCTTGGATATAATCTTTCTATTGAAAAGACAATTTTTTCCAATGTAATGCAAGTCCTTTGGGCAATTAACTTATGTATTTTATACAAATATAGAGAGATACAAATTTATTTTGAAGGTAATGTAGAGAAAAAGAAAAAATAAACCTTTTTCTCAACGAAATAAGTTTTATCAGATGAAACAAACGTAGCTATATGCGACATGCTATGTTTTAAAATAATTTTTGAATGAATGTCTGCAGGTCTCTACTATAAGCTTGATTTTGTCTCTGAACAGCTTTCAGCCTAGACAAAAATTATATAAATTCTGTACTCTTAAAGAAGAAAAATGAAAGAAGAGAATCCAGACTAGGTGAACTCTAAAGTCACTTTTAATATGTGATTATAATTATTATTTTAAGAGAAATATTCAGGTCACAGTGTCTGATTTGTTTCAAGAATTAATAAGACATTTGCAATTTTATTTTATTTTAGGATTACCCATACAGAAATATTCTGCAGCTGATCATGAGAACTTCTGTATTTTAAGAACAATAATTTATTGAGTTTATTTTGCACCAAGCACTTGCTGAGGCTTGAATCATGTGGTCTCATTTAATGCTCACTGTAACCCTGTATTAGTTTGCAAAGGCTGCCATAACAAAGTACTACACACTGGATGAATTAAACAGCAGAAATGTATTTTCTCACAGTTATGGAGGCTAGAATCAGGGTATCAGCAAGGTTGATTGCCTTTGAGGGCCATGAGGGAAGGATCTGTTCCAGGTCTCTTTCCTTGGCTTGTAAATTGCTGTCTTTTTTCTGTCTCTTCACATTGTCTTCCCTTGGTGTTTAAATTTCTTCTTATAAGGACGCTAGACCTACTGGATTAGGGTCCATCCTAATGCTCTCGTTTTAACCAAACCACCTGTGTAGAAACCAATCTCCAAATATAGTCACAGTCAAAGGTATTTGGGCTTAGGATTTTAGTATATAAATATTTTTTGAGAGGGGTACAATTCCTCCTGTAATAAACATCATGAGATACTAGTATTTTTCCTGTTTGAAAAATAAAGAAACTGAAAAATTAGAATAATTTGTCTTGGATCACACAACTGTAAATAAATTAGAATCTAAGTTCATTTAACTCATAGTCCTCTACTCTTAAATATTAGTCATTCTTGCTTTCAGAGAACTACAATTAGAAGGGATTGAAAGCTTCAATTCCTAAGTCTGTAGTCACAGAAGGAGGTAATTTTAAGAGTTAAAAAGTCTTAAGTGGAAGTCAAGTACATGTTAATTTTCAAGAGATGGATATTTGGCTTTAAACTATGTAATTACTTATACAATGTGTTTGATCATTTTTCAGATGATAAAAATAATGCATATCTATTGTAGTACTTACATAATATTATAATGTATAAAGAACAAAGGTTATAATCACACACAATTCCATTCTTTATATCTAAATATTGTTAGTATTTTTTTCTGGCATTTTAAGTAAATATATACAAATTATATATAGTTTTAAAACCTGCTTTTTTCACTTAAAAATAATATATACTTTTTTTACTGTACTCTATTTTTTAACATCATTAAATTTTTCTGTAACTTTTTATATTGAAATACTTTCAGATATACAGAAAAGTTGCAAAAATACTGCAAAGAACTCGGGTTTACCCTTCACTCAGTTTTCTCAGTTGTTACTATTTAACCATATTTGTCTTCTTATTGCTGCCTTTTTGTGCATGTGATTGTGTGTGTATATGTTTCCTAAGAACAAGGACATTAAATTATATAACCATATTAAAATTATGAAAATGAAGAAATTAATATTTATACAGTACAATTATTTGATACTCAGATTGTATTCAAATTTTACCAGTTCTCCCAGTAATGTCAATTATAGCAAAAGAAGAAATTCTGTTGAAGGAATCCATTCAAACTTATACATTTTATTCAGTTCTCCCTAGCCTTTAGTCCGTTAAACTTTACCAGCTATTTAGTCTGTATTTATATTTTATGGCTTTGATATTCTTGACCTGTTTAGGCCAGTTGTTTGTAGAATACTACTCTCAGTTTTGGTTTGATATATTTCCCCATGATTGTATTTAGTTGTTGTGTTTTGAATAGTAATACTAAATGATATCTTGTTCTCTTCAGTATAGTCTATCAGGAGATACATAAAATTGGTTAACCTGATTGCTTATGATATTAAATTTGATTACTTTAATCAAACAGTATGTGCCGGGTTTCTTCACAGAAAAAAAATATACCATGTGACACTGACAAACATAGACAAATAAAACAAAATGAAGAGTCTAGAAACCACCCCATACACATATGATGAATTTTTGACATAAATTCCAGGCAATACAATGGAGAAATTTTTTTCAATAAGTGTACTAAAAATTACAAAATCTTGTGAAAAAATATTATCATCCTTGACTTCATACCACACACGAAAATATTTCAAAATAGATTTTATACTTAGCTGTATGAGTTATAATTATATAATGCCTAGAAGAAAGCATATAAAAAATTTAGTGAGTTTAGATTTAGCAAATATTTTTTAAATAAGACACCCAACAGTTTCAAACTATGAAAACAAAAAATCTTTAAGTTAAATTTCATTCACATTAAAACTTTTGCTCTTTAAGAGACTGTTTACAAAAAATAAGACAGCAAACTACAGATAAGAAGAGAATTTTTGCAAAATACATATCTGACAAAGCACTTGCATTCAGAATATTATGATATACAAAGCACTCTTACAACACAATAATGAGACAATCAACAAAATTTTTCATATATTTGAAAACCTATTTCAATAAGGAGATATACAGATGTCAAATAAGCAAATGAGATGATGATGATTATTATTAGTCATTAGAAAGAGCAAATTAAAACTACAATAAGATGTCACTGCACTCTAAATTCAATATTTAAAAGATTGGCTCTACCAAGTTTTGGAAAGTATGTGGAGGAACTAGAACACTTATACACTGTGGTAGAAATATAAAATGTTATCACTTTGAAAAAGTTTGGCATGTTCTTAAAACAATAAACATACACATACCATAGAGTCCAGCTATTCCACAGTCTATACTTCACTAAGAGAAGTGAAAGCACATGTCTATATAAAGACTTGTAAAAAAATGTTCATAAGTATGTAATTTACAGTAGCCCAAAACTGGAAACAACCCATATGTCTATTAATATGTAAATAAATAAGCAAATTTTGGTGTATCCATACAATGAGATGTTACACAGGAATAGATAGAAATGATTTCTTAATACCTACAGCAACATGGATATAATAATTATGCTGAGAGATAGAAGCCAGAACCAACCTCCTCAAAAGGTATATTTTTAAGGGTCCATGTAGAAAATTAATAAAAATTTTAATTAATTTATAATTACAGAGATCAGGTCATTGGTTGTGTGGGTAGAGGAACGATGAGAGTGAGGAGAAAAGAAGGAGGGAGAGAGACACAAGATTTTTAGAAGTAAGGGATATGCTCATTATTGGATCTTGTTATTTTACATGCACTAGTTTTTCAGTTTCATGAAAGTATAATTGGATATGATAAACCACACATAAAGTGAACACCATTTAATTTTCACAGTTATATCTCAGTTATACTTTCATAAAGCTGAAAAAAATAGAGTCTCTAAAATAACCAGAAATACTTCTAAAAAAGTTCTGGACTATTTACATAAACTTTAAATTTTACAAATAAATATGCATTAATAAAAATATGTTAATGAAAACAAATTAAGAGGAGAGAGAAGAGAAAGAATCCCAAGAAGATAATACACAAAATACAAAGTCTCTAGAGTAGAAAATAACTTTTTAGTAACCAAAAGAAAATCAATGTGGCTAAAATTTTATAAGAGGTGGTAGTGGAGACCGGAATCAGATGAGGCTGGAGAGGCCAGCGAATACCTGTTCCTGCAGGATTGTATGCGCCTCCTTAAGTTTTTTATCCTACATTAAATGCAAAGGGATACCATTAAAGGACTTAAATAGGAAGGTACTCTCTAAATTGTAAAAGAATACTCTGGCTTGTAAGTGGAAAATAACTTTGAGAAAGACTATATTAGATGTTAGGTGATCAGTTTGAAAGCTCTTTGAGTAACCCAGGTGAGAAAGAATGGTGGTTTATTCTGGGGCAATATCAGTGGAAATGGAAGTAAACAGGCAGTCTCCCTATAATTTGCAGGTGAAAATGATAGTACATGGGTCAGATGTAATGGAATAAGAAAGAGACATGTAAAAAGAAGGTTTCCAGTTTACTATCCTGAAAATGTGAAAAAAATTGAGTGCCAAATAGTAAGGTCCAAAAATCAGCAGAATTTCTATATACCAATAATGTTCAAGCTCAATGCCAAATAAAAAAAAAATGCAACCCCATTTAAAATAGCCCCCCCCCCCCCACAGACACACACATACACAAATAAAATACCTAGGAATACAGCTAGCCAAGAAGGTGAAAGATTTCTACAAAAACATAGATGGCACAAACAAATGGAAAAACATTTTATGCTTATGGGCTGGAAGAATTAATGTGGCTAAAATGACTATATGGTCCAAAGCAATCTACAGATTCAATGTTACCGGTGCCATTTTTTTTTACAGAATTAAGAAACACTATTCTAAAACTTATATGGTACTGAAAAAGAGCCTAAGCAAAAAGAACAAAGTCAGAAGCACAACATTATTCGACTTCAAAGTATACTACTAGGCTACAGTAACAAAAACAGTATGGTACTGGTACAGGAACAGACACATAGACCAATGGAACAGAATAGAGAACCCTGAAATAAGGCTTCACACTTAAAACCATCTAGTTCTTTGACAAAGATGAAAAAAAATAAGCAATGGAGAAAGAACTTCATATTCAATAAATGGTGCTAGGATGACTGGCTAGCTATATGAAGAAGAAAAAAACTGAACCCGTATCCCACTACACAGAAAAATTAACTCAAAATGAATTGAAGACTTAAATGCAAGATCTCAGACTATAAAAATCCTAGAAGAAAGCCTAGGAAATACAGGTTTTTAACAGCTTTAGCCTTTGCTTTATGGTTAAGTCCTCAAGAGCAATTGTAACAAAAACAAATATGGACAAGTGGAATCTAATTAAACTAAAGAGTTCCAGCAGAGCAAAAGAAACTATCAACAGAGTAAACAGACAAACTACAGAATAGGAAATAATATTCACAAATTACACATCCAACAAAGGTCTAATATCCAGGATATATAGGGAACTTAACAAACAAAAACTAACCCCATTAAAAGGTCAACAAAACATGAAAAGGTACTTATCAAAAGAAAACTTATATGTTGTTAGCCATACAGGTAGGCAACAAACATACAAAACAATGTTAACTATAACAAATCATTAGGGAAATAAAATCAAAACCACAATTAAATATTATCTCACACCAGTCAGAATGGCTATTATTAAAATGTCAAAAATCAACAGATGCTGGCAAGGCTGTAAAGAAAAGGGAACTCTTATCCACTGTTGATGAGAATGTAAATTAGCTCAGTCATTGTGGAAAGCAGTTTGCACTCATATGCTTGTTTCAGCACTGTTCACAATAGCAAGGACATGGATCAACCTAGGTGCCCATCCACAGTACATTGGATAAAAAATCTGATACATATGCACCGTGGAATACTACATAACTATAAAAAAATGAGATCATGTTCTTTGCAACAACATGGATGCATATGGAAGTGATTATCTTAACCGTATTAACCCCAGAACCTCTTTCCATGAGGTCTCTTCCCCTGAACCAGACTTCTGCCTGGACATCCAGGCATTTCTGTACATTCTCTGAAATCTAGATGGAGGCTTTCAAGCCTCAATTCTTGCCTTATGCACACCTGAGGGCCCAACACCACATGAAAGCCACCAATGCTTGAGGGTACACCCTCTGAAGCAATGGCCCTAGCTATACCTTGGCCACTTCTAGCCATGGCTGAAGCTGGAATTTCTGGGACACAGGGTGCTGTGTTCCAAGGCTGCACAGAGAAGCAGGGCTGCCCCTGAGCCTGGCCCACAAAACCTGGGCTTCTAGGCTTGTGATGGGAAGGCCTGCCAGGAAAGTCTCTGACATGCTCCGAAGACATTTTCCCCATCACCTTGGCTATTAACATTTGGCTTATTTTTACTTATACAAATTTCTACAGCTGGCTTGAATTCCTCCCCCCACACCCCAGAACCCCCAGAAAATGAGTTTTTCTTTTCTACCACATGGTCAGGTTGAAAATTTTCCAAACTTTTATGCTCTGCTTCTCTTTTAAACATAAGTTCTAATATTATACAATTTCTTTGTGAATATAAATGACTGTACATTGATAGAAACAGCCAGAACAAATCTTGAATGCTTTGCTGCTTAGAAATTTCTTCTTCCAGATACTCTAAATTATTGCTCTCAAGTTCAAGTTTCTAAAGATGTCTAGAAGAGGGACAAAATGCTTCCAATCTCTTTGCTAAAGCATAGCAAGAGTGACCTTATTCCAATTCCCAATAAGTTCCTCATCCACATCTGAGACCACCTCAGCCTGGATTTCATTTTCCATATCACTATCAGCATTTTGTCCAAAATGATTCAACAAGTCTCTAGGAAGTTCCAAACTTTCCCACATCTTCCTGTGATCTTCTGAGCTCTCCAGAGTGTTCCAATTTCTACCCATTACCCAGTTTCAAAGGTGCTTCCACATTTTCAGCCCTCTTAATAACAATGCCCTATCTTTCCTGGTACCAATTTTCTGTATTAGTCATTTTCACACTGCTATAAAGAACTATCTGGGACTAGACAATTTAGGAAGAAAAGCAGTTTAACTGACTCACAGTTCCACAACCTTAACAAGAAGTATGTCTAGGAAGCCTCAGTAAAGTTACAATCATGGCAATAGGTAAAGGGAAAGCAAAGACCTTCTTCACATGGTGGGAAGAGAGACAGAGAGGGAAGGGGGAAGGGCCGCACACTTTCAAACAAACACATCTCATGAGAACTCACCTACTATCATGAGAACAGCAAGGGGGATTTCCATCCCAGAATTCAATCACCTCTTACCAGCCCCCTCCCTTGACAGGTGAGGATGACAATTGGAGATGAGATTTGGGTGGGGACACAGAGCCATGCCATATCAATGGGATTATGTAAAAAGGCCAAATCTACAAATTATTGGCATCCCTGAAAGAGCGAGTGAGACGGCAAACATGGAAAACGTATTTTAGAATATCATCCATGACAACTTCCCCAAGCTTGCTAGAGAGGCCAACAATCAAATTCAGGAAATAAAGAGAACTGTTGCAAGATTCTACACAAGAAGATGATCCCTAAGACACTTAATCATCAGATTTTCTAATGTTGAAATGAAAGAAAGAATGTTAAAGGCAGCTGGAGAGAAAGAGCAGGTCATCTACGTAGGGAACCCCTATGAGGCTAACCAACAGACCTCTCAGATGAAGCCCTACCAGCCAAAAGAGATTTGAGGCCTATGTTCAACATTCTTAAAGAAAAAATCTTCAACTAATCTTGTTTTTGTTGAATTTAGGCTTTTAAATACATTTTGTTAAAACACGAATAATTATGCATACATCTTACTGTCATTTATTCACTGAAATTATTAAAATAGTTTAGGTAGTTTAATTATATTTAATTAAATAATTAGTTTAAAATAATTTATTTAGGTAGATTCTGTGTACTAGGCACAGTGTTAACTACCAGTGATTGAAAGATGACTTTGACATTGTCCCTGGCCTCAAAGAGCTCTCAACTTGGTAAGGTAATTTGAAACTTTTATAAATACTCTTAGCCCTCAGCACATAATTTAACATTTCATTAATATAGTTTTGCATTATTGGTTATTATTTTCTGTCTATTCTATTAGATTCTTTTCTATTCTGTAAGATTTTGTCTATCCAACTAAAGGAATACAATTATAGCAATAAGAGTATCTTCATTTCATTGAGCTCAGCTCCTCATTTAACATAGAAGGAAGCTAAGGTCATGGACTATATGGGAAGAGGCCCACAGAGAGGAAGGGACAGTTCTAATTTCATACAATGACAGACTCAAAGCCATTGCTCAGGTCTCCATGCTCCTGTCCAAGACTCTATTTTTCTTTACACATCACTGGATAATAAACCCTTAAGAGCATGGATTTGCCCTGCACTCTGCAGCACTTTCTACAGACTAGATTTTCTGTGTTCTGGCATCTTTAGGGCATTGTTTAGGTATGCCAAAACCTGTCTGTGTGGCCAATTGAGAATAATGTTATAATCTGTATTGTATGCGAGTGGCACTAATCTCTGGGTACAAATGAGGTCTTACTGAAATAAAAATAATATAATGGCTATTAGATCCCTATCTCCTGATGCCAGACTTTAGTCCACTCTTATTCATTCCTAACAACTGATTCGTTTATCTTGGAGCACCCCACAGAAATATATTGCAGGCCACATGTGTTCTCTGTTCTTTACCAGGACATCTTTCTTTTGATATTTTTTAAGGAATACTTTCCGTGTGGCATGGCTGTCTCTCCTTACTTGCTCACTCCTGATGCACTGAGGTCTGCGGTGGAAAGTAAGAGTGTGTTTTTGAGGGCGAAACTCATGGTGTGGTGCTGCTGGTAAAATGGTGAAATCTCCCTCTCACCAAAGAAGAGCCCTCAAGTGGCACATTCTAAGGGAAGTAGATTCTCTCAGCATTTTATGACCAAATCTTATTCAGCTGCTAGATATTTACTTCTAATTTCTTTAGAGCTTCAAAGTAGTCACACAAACCTGGTAAAGTAAGATAGAGGAAGGTGGCGAGGATGAGGGGAAATCTCAGCTTTCCTTTCTCTCCTTTCTGTTGCCCCTTGTGTGGGGTGGGGTGAAATACAGCGAAACCAAAAATAAACAGCTTCTTTCTTTCTTTATTTAAAACGTAATAAAACAAGTTGGTATTGTGCTGGGATTAGCACCCAGAATTAGGTCTGTGCCAACTGCCACTTCTAACAGTAGAGGGATACAACTGTCTCACTATATGAAAAAACAGCAATTAAAAATCTCACCTCTCTGAATAATGTTTTCTATTATGAATGCATATGATGTGTCATGTGATGAATGACATATAAATACATATATATGTGTGTGTGTATATATGTATATGTGTGTGTATATATATTCAAAGTTGGTTGTTTATACTTGAAATGAGCCTTCACAGTGAGTTTGCTGGTTGTGATATTAATACCTTTTATGTGGGTACCACCCCTGAAAAACAGAAAAGGATATTAGTATTTCCTTATCTTTCATACAAACAGAATACCTTGAGACAAATCCTATATCTCAGAATCTTTAGGACATCTCAGCTCTAGGCTAAAACTATGGGAGAACAAATAGATCTTTATTTCTAACTTTCTTTGAAAACTGCATTTGCTCTGTCCTTGCATCCATAATATGTGTAATACTTCCAAACCAAATACATTGTTTATGTATAAGCTAGATAAGCCACCTTCAAGAAGCTCACTGAATATATTTTCAAACTTTCTGTGGTTGTTGCTATTTGGAGCTGACTGAATTTGCAAAGTAACTCAATCCAGGTTTTACATGGAAACAAGGTCATTGTCTTCATTACTTTGCTAAAATAAGTTTTGCTGTGATAGATAGGCAAACCGCGATTCTGTGCTTAATTTTCTTTTTAAAATTCAGACAGATCCTCTCTTCTCTTCTTGGTCAATCAGTTTTCTTATTTTGTAGCCTGTGTGATACTTTAATAAAAGAGACCTCTCTTTGGTTTTAAAACAGTAGCTGCAATGTATCTTTGTTTTTTAATGAAGTTAATTCTCAAACCAGTGGACTGTGTTCTGATGGCCTCAGTGTTCTGTCTCCAAATAATCAAAATAGTTCTTTTACCTTTTAGTTTTTTTCTGTTTCTTCTTCAGATTCTGTTAAAAAAACATGAATGGACAGTAGTCATTAAGTTGCTTCAATTGTCAAAGGCAGTTTGTCCTATACTAGCATAAACTAAAAGACATGGTTAAGATGTGGTGAGATTCAATATGTAGCATTCAAATGATTTTTGCAAATCAAAAGGGAGTATCACACTCAAAATCTCTTTGATATCTGTAAAGGGCATGGAAAGTTTCTTTACTGTTTTTTTCCTTTTGCTCAATACTTTAAATCCTTAAATTTTCAAATATGTTTGATGACTTATCTTTTATCAGATAAGCATTTTAAATGATGAACATACACAGGAAGTTCATGCCATCTTTAAATCCTTACAAGTCTCGGGGGTATCACCATGGTAACTTGAGATCACATTATGATTTTTAAACAAAAGCAAAGTGTCTTTTTTAAAATTCCCTCTTATGGTGAAGAGCTGCAGGGTGAGTGAGGCACAGAAATGGAGTGTGCTTGGCTTAGGTTCTGATGGCACTGGCTCTTGGAGATGTTAAAAAATTCTATCTGCACTGCCCTTGAGTGGCTAATCATAGAAAAATCAGAGTGAACTTCTTTGAGAATTATTAATGTATTTATTTTTGAACATTTAAGACATAGTAAAAATTCATTAATATTTATACAGAAATTGTCCTGGTATTACATATTTGAATAACTTAGAAAAACACATATATAACACATCAAAAATTTAAAACATTTGCATTGTGAATATTTGTTTTATTAGTAGGAAATACATTTTAAAATTGTATACTCTAAATCTTATGGCTGATATTCAAGTTATAATTCCTTTCTTCCTTAGTCTTCATTAGATATGTAAGACATGAATATATTAACTTACAATTCTTCATGCTTTTAACATTTCAAAACATCCATGTTCCCAGATATTTTTCTATATATTCTAGAATGTTTCTGGCTCTCTTTCTTAAGATGTACAGAATTAGAGGAGAGGTATATGCCAGCTGCAAAATGATATAAATCTGAACGCTTTCAAAGACAATAATTCTTCTATGAAAGATACAGACATCATTCTTTGTGAAGCAAGAATAAAATCATGCCCTTTACTCATTGTCAATGGACCTGCTCCTCCAGAATACATTACTATTTTTTATCTAATAGCCTATTACAGACTGCAGAGCATGTAAAAGCAGTGATATTGCTCAGGGTCTAGAGATTTCATTTTTTATTTCAATGCCATTATTAAAAACCCCCTTAGATGGAAATTGAATACTGGCATGCTACATGATAAGCTATGTTAATAGCTCATGTTATGCAAGAATTGAGCAATTATTTGAAACTTAATAGCAGGCCTGTGAAAATGTGTAATTGGAAAGATTCCCATCCACTGTAATGTTATGTAGTTACCTTAGTGTTAGCAGATTAGGATGAAAAAAGCTCATGAAACAGGGCCAGATTACTAAAGAGGGAATTTCTTTTATCTAGCTCTTTGGGGATGAGGAGGACAGAAACACTTGTGAATTGTTTGAACAGAAGTTGTAGTGCTAGAATGAGATTTGCACAGCAGAAACTTAACAACATTTATGTTCTTTAGTTTTATACATATATATGTCCCCAAGAAACAGGGTTTGTTTTTTTTTTTAATAGAGAGTCTTTATAATATGAAGAATGTTTTAAAATGTAAATACATAGTAAATAGAAAGGTTAATTTAAATTTGTTCACTGCTGCAGATAAAAATAAGGAATCAGAAATGAATAAGGAAAAATAATCACCAGTTGGTAGATTAAGTGTAATTATAATTAATAATGATGATGTAATTATATTCAGAAAGAAGTGATACAGGAAACCACAGTGGAAAGAAAGAGTAATCATGAAAATTGTAAAACCTTGGCTTATCAGCAGGAAGTCACATAGCTGTGTACTCCTTGAGCTGAAATAGATGGATCTCATGGCATTTCATAATTCAGTAATAATATCTTTTATTGTATACCAGTAAAAACAAATAAACCCTAGAAAATCACTGATCTAAAAATTAAATCAGGGATGGGATTTTAAAGGGGGATTTAATTTGAAGTTCCAAGTATTTAAAGGAAAGTAAGGCAAGTGAACAAGAAAATTTATACCCTAGGAATGAGAAAAAAATGGAAGAGGAAAGAATTTGTTATGGAGTATAAATTCAAGGCTCCTATATATGCATGTGGTAGCTGAAGAACTGACATCCCTAATATGCTTTGGCGGTGTCCCCATTCAAATCTCATCTTGAATTCTCACATGTTGTCGAGGGACCCAGTGGGAGGTAATTGAATCATGGGGTAGGTCTTTTCCATGCTGTTCTCGTGCTAGTGGGTAGTTTCACAAGATCTGATGGTTTTATTATGGAGAGTTTCTCTGCACGAGCTCTCTCTTTGCTTGCTGCCATCCATATAAGACATGACTCCTCCTTGCCTTCTGCCATGATTGTGAGGCTTCTGCAGCCATGTGGAACTCTAAGTCCATTAAACTGTTTTCTTCTGTAAATTGCCCAGTCTTGGGTATGTCTTTATCTGTAATGTGAAAACACACTAATACACCCCCCTTCTAACAATGTTTATGTCCTAATCCTCAGAACATGTGAATATGTTGTATCACCTGGTAAAAGAGAATTTGCAGATATAATTAATGATCTTGAGATAGGAAGATTATTCAGAATTATCTGGGTCAGCCAATGTATTGTAATCACAAGCATCCTTATAAGAAGGAGACAGAAGAATCAAAATTGGAGAGAAACACAGAAGGAGAGGTCAGAGAAAAGAGAAGACGCTATCCAGCTGGCTTTTAAGATTGAGGAGGGTCTGTGGCCCAAGGAGTGTAAGCAGGGTCCAGAAGCCGCAAAAGGCAAGGGATTGGATTCTCCCCGAGGTCCGCACAAAGAGTGCAGGCCTGCCAGCACCTTGATTTTCACCCACTCACACTGATTTTGGGTTTCTGATCTCCAGAACTGCAATGAATTTTTTTTGTTGTTGTTTTAAGCAACTAAGTTTGTTGTAATTTGTTACAACAGCAATAGAAATCAAATATAATGCAGGCTCTCTGTATACTAAATCTGTATACTACATGCTCTTTATATAATATTAGATTGTGATATGAAGTTACTAAGCCTTGTGTCATTGTAGTTGCAGTATATCTCCCTTAGAAGTCCTTTTATCTGTTGCAAGGACCTGATCTATCCATGCTAATTCTTAGAAAGTGCCTTTCTTCCTTCTTCCGTTCTCAGCTTTCTGTTTAAAATATGCATATACATGAAAACTGATTCTTCCCAGGCCTCATGGACATGGAAATAGTTCCATAGCCATGGCTATTTTGATTACTCAGATTTCGTTGGCCCTTGTCTCTACTTTGCAAGGCCCCTACCTCCAAAATGTTCCTGGGAGTCTCCAGAGGTTGCTTTACCTTTGCTTACAAAACAACCCATTTCTGGGGAA
Organism: Cheracebus regulus; assembly: GCA_963574635.1. Classification (NCBI taxonomy): domain Eukaryota; kingdom Metazoa; phylum Chordata; class Mammalia; order Primates; family Pitheciidae; genus Cheracebus; species Cheracebus regulus. Next base: position 33,289 of record CAUYQU010103722.1, read on the forward strand.
TTACACTACTTTCTGGACCCTACATTACTCCAAAGTGTATCTCCACCAGATTCTGTTGTGCTAGTGTATCCTCTCCTCTGTTATAAATACAACTGTACCTCTCCTGGAGACATCCCCAAAATATTGTTCCAATTCACAGGTTAACTTTTGAGGAAAAACAAAACAATAGCTCTTCATTCTTAGTACTCTATTCTGCTAAATGAATTCCAGGCAGTGCTCCCAATATCTGATGGTTTTTAGTGACACAGTTGTTTCATGTTTTATTTAGGTCCCTTCTGTTATCCATGGGATCCCAAAATGCATTCAAGTGGAACATACCTGGGAAACAATTTGAATGTAGATGCCATGCTGTCATCAGAATTGTTCCCTTCCCTTGACAGCCATGCACTTGTATTCACTCTCTTTTCTCCATCTCAGAAGCCATGCCAGCTTTGATTGTGGCTTGAAGTTTTTGAAACCTCATGAAAATCACCTCATAGGAGGTTTTCTCCACCTGTTCACCAGTGGTGACATATTGCCTCTTGAACTTGGCATGGATACATCATTACCTTCATTTTTATGCTTGTCTAAGCCTGGTATTTTTAATAACCAAGGAGGAACTGTTTAGTATGCTTCTTCACGGTGTCGAGTCATGATTAAAACACTGATCTACTTGAAGAGATTGCTAGGTAAATAGCTTTGTGTCTAAAAAATAGAATCTATTTTAAGTCCTCAGTTTGAGGTTTTGTTGTCACAATATAAAGGATACAATCTACCTGTGAATGTTGTCTGCAAAGTTATTGTCAGCCGCAGGATTTGTAAGAAGTGTTTATTCACCCCAACAGGAGTGGTGAATTTGAGATCTGCCCTGATTAGATGGAGACTCAGTAAATAGCCAGAAATGCTAACTGTGGCCAAGGTGGTAGGTAAATGAGGAGTGCCATCGGTGCTTTCCATCCCTATGATTGAATAATGGGCCCATTAAAAATGATCATTTCCACTTTGAACTAATTATTGAACTATTTTAACTAATAACTTTAACTTTATATCATTGTTCAAGTATGTTGTTAAAACCTGAAAACAAACAATAGTGATTCCATCCTTTACTCAAGAAATTTCTATCTGCTTAGCAAGAACGTGATGCTCTGATAACAGCTCTGCCTTTGTATTATTACTCTGTTGATGCATAACAAATTTACCCTAACATTAACATTTTAAAACAACAAAAAATTTTTATCTCACATAGTTTCTGAAGGCCAGGAATCTGGGGGCAGCACAGCTGGATGATTCTGAGTCTCTCATGAACTTATAATAAATTTGTTCCCTGGGGCACCACTCATCTGAAGACTTGACTGGGGATATGAGGTCTCTATTCAAACTCCCTCCCATGGCTATCCACAGGAGACTGCATTTTCTTGCCATTTGGGCCTCTTCTTGACTTGGCAGCTGGCTTCCAACAAAGGGATATAGAGAAAAAAATCATATTAGTGTTTTCACTTATTACATTTATTAGAAGCAAATCACTAAGTCCAGCCCATATGCAACAGGAAAAACTTCTATCAGGACATGATTACCAGGAGGTGGGGACCCTTGGGGGCCATCTTGCGTGATGCTACCGCAGTCACCAATTTGCTGACTAAACCTGAACAAAGCACTTTGCCTCTTGGATTCTTTGGTTTCTTGCTTTACAATTTTAGAGATTTTACTATATAATGCTTTCTACATCTATCTGAGCTCTCAAAAATGATAATACACTAAATGATTAAATGCTAGAATGCTAGAGGACTTGGATAGAAACATCCTCAGTGAGTGGGATAATTTAACTTTATTATCTATAACCCAATTTCCCAATATGACTGTTAATTTTTTTCACATCTCAGACATCCTCCAAAGAATTTTTTTTTACAGTGATCAGTAGCAATTGTAATTTATTATCAAAGATTATTTTGCCATTCACTATTTAAGGGTCATTTGTGAGATTTCTTCATCTTACCATTAAGGAAATTAATTGAGATCCAGAATGTTTCCTATGTTGCTGCCAGTCACAAGGCTAATTATTGAAGTTTATCTTTAAAAAATATCATATGCAATAGGACTAGTTTTGCTAAAGAAACAAAATAAATAACATATATTGAGAACTAACTATATATCTGGCACTCTTCTAAATGACTTTAATCCTCCTAATAATCCTAGTGAAGTAAAACCAAAATGATATGCTTTGATTATATATATATGTGTGTGTGTGTGTGTATTTGCTTCTAATAAATGTAATACATATATATATTACATATATATATATATATATATATATATATATATATATATATGCATTGGCCCAGTCAGGATTTGATACCATGCAGTCTGGCTCCAACTCATAGTCTCTCAACCTCTATTCTACTTGTATAGAGGGGTCACAGGACTTACATTTGATTCAAACAAAAATTTGGGGAAAAACCAGGATGAGAATGCCACTTACTTGTACAATCACATACCCTGAGAATTGCAATCATGGCAGAGGTTGCAGTGGTTCCACAATGGCTCGACACTTCTTTAAGTCTATTCACACTCAGAATCTTCAACAAAATAAAAAGACTGAGTGCATGAAATCTAATTTAGCATTTGAGTACATCAGACATTCTTAAATTCTAGGAAGTTAATGTGAACCCCAGCTTCGTAGTTTTATGTCAAACTCAGTAATTTTATATTCCAAAGACATCAAGTTTTCCTGTTGCTATAGTGCCTGTTAGATACAATGATCTCATCTTTTGTCCACCCATATTAGGAGGAAGAGGGTTTCAATGTGGAATAAAATGAAATGGTAGCTAGGTATGAGCTGACAAACACTAGTCTCAGTAAACACCAATTATTTCTCTTGTTTTTATTTTCAGAGTGAATCATATGCTAGAGATTCCCTGGAATAGCTTACAATGAGATACGCAGGCTGACTAAAACTTCTCTGAAGGCCTTTTTCCATTATTTGATCTCTTTTGTATCTATATTCAACAATTCACAGAAAATTCTGGGTTTATTTGCTGGCTGCTTCTGTAAAAACAGCATGGAAAACATAACTATGATCTAACACTTTGAAGAAATACCCATTTGAGTTAGAATGTCAACATTGAACATTGTTGTCAATTTTTACATGTTTTAAGTAATACAGGAAGTAGCATAATTTTTTGTACTAAATATGATTGACCAGATAAAACACAGAAAACCCAGTTAAATTAGAATTTCAGATATGTCACAAATAAAATATTTAGCATAAAATGTTTGGGATATATCAATACCAGAAAGTATTCATTGCCTATCTGAAATTCAAATTTAACTGGCATTTGTACTTTTACTTGCTAAATCTGGAAAACTTTAACGTTGAGATCTCAAGAACTGAGAATGTTCTTGCCCATTATGGTTTTTAGGTCTGGTGGTCTCATTCCTTAGGATTCCACTTTAAACTATAAGCTAAGTAACAGCTGAGCTTCCTCATCTTAGGAGAAGAAGCAGACTTTGAGATTAGATGACCCTAGTTCCAGCCTAACTGTGTTATTTACTATATGCATGATCAGAGACAAAGTACTAAAGGTGTCTGTATTTCATTTTTCTTACTGGAATTATAGTGATGATGACACCCACCTCAGACTCTTCTTCTGAGGATCAAATGTATCTAAAGTTCTTGAGGTTCTCGCATACAATAGCCCTGGAACACATTTTCCTTACTACTTCCATCTTTCTTGTTGCTGTAAAAAGTATATGGCTTGAATTCCTTAAGCCTTGCCTGCACATGAATATAAATGGTAACAAATTAACAATAATAATTTGAATTTCATCGGTTGTTTCCTTATATGAGGAATAGTTTTGACCCAGTCTCTGGATTTTTCCCATACAACTTTGGAAATCTCAGGGTGTGTCTCATATATTCTTATAAATGCTTCTTCATATTTTCCATCTCCTGCCTAATTTTTTACCTGCTGACTATGAAGCATTTTAACAATATTTATTACCTTCTGTCTCTGCAGCTTCTAATATCCTTAAGGCTGCCAATACTTTACTCAGAGTATTCATATCTTATTCTTCCAAAGATGTAAAGCCTTGATGAGGTACAAAAATATACTATATTTACTCCATGCTCAGTACTCCAGGACCAAATCATATTATGATATTAGTAGGACAATTCTGCTCTGCCCCTTACATTTGAAACATTTGAGGTTTGTGAAGGGCTATTGTTTTGGTTCTCATATTTCAGAGTTTTTCTTGTAAAATAACAATTTGTGGGGCCCTCCCTCCCTCCTTCCTTTCCTCCCTCCCTTCCTGCCTCCCGCCTCCCTCCCTCCCTCCCTTCCTTCCTTCTTTCCTTCCTTTCTTCCTTCATTTCTTCCTCCCTCCCTCCCGCCTTCTTCCCTCCCTCCCTTCCTTCCTTCCTTTCTTCCTTCTTTCCTTCCTTCATTTCTTACTCCCTCCCTCCCTTCCTTCCTTCTTTCCTTCCTTCCTTCCTTCCTTCCTTCCTTTTTTCCTGACTCCTTCCCTTCCTCCCTTCTCCCCACCCCTCTCCCTCCTGCCTCCCTCCCTTCCTTCCTTCAGTCTGTCCTTCCTTTCTTCCTTCCTTCCTATAAAAATGGAGTTTGGAAAATACTGAAGATAAAAGATTAACCAACAGAGAAAAACAAAACACATAGCAATCTATTTTTTCCCATTCAGAATACAATATATATTTACCTATAACCACTGTACTCATTCAGTATTCAATGGATTAAATAGAATTCAATGTAGATGTAGGATGAAAGCTAGGCAAAATAAGCTCAAAAACATTTATCAAAATCGCATGGTATTTACCAGAAGGAATTGGACAAATGACTGTATAAAATTTAAACTGCATAAAAGAACTTGGAGGGAATATTATGCAATAATTGTGTTTTGGGGTCCATTTTTATGTGTAGTAGTGTCTGAATGTTCTGTTTTAGTGGAAAGTTATCCAGACTCTTTGAGTATAAAGTAACAGGACTTAATCACCTGGTATGCTGGGAAATGCCAGCACTAAGAATCAGAACAATTTTCATTTTAGTTATGTAAAATCCAAAGTGTGACAATGGCAAAAGCATCAAACTGTGCGTCAGCCAAACAGAAATGCCTGAAGCCTTCCCAATATAGTTGACTGTTTCCTGCTACTGTACAGTTTCCTGCAAAGCTCTTTTTTCTTTGTCTTTATAAACTGTTCTTATTCTTCCCAGGAACCATCATTCTTCTGCCTAAGTGTCCCATGTTTCTCACTCAGAGATAGCATTTCTACAGCCTATGTTCCCTGCAAATATTCTTCAATTGCATATGCCACTTGCTATTTTAATTGCTTTTCTTTTTCTGCATGTCTCCCTCGTCTCCTTAGAGGAAGGAGTCATATGCTATTCATCTCTGTGTTACCAATGTCCCCTTAGCACAGAGCTTGGCAAATTGAACATAGTTAGATCATTGTCTATAAAATAAGAAATGCACATTTGGATTATTTCATGGTATCATATGTATTATTCTCAACTGTTAAGCATTTCTAAAGCTCTAAGAAATTATGAAAAGGCTACAGAAATGTGAATAATTTGATATAACAGGAGTTGAAAGATATTAATCTTCTGGAATCTAGGTGCTCATTCCAACGCTGATATGTATCTTTAATTTGGTTATCATGCCCAGAGTCCAGATGGATTTTTATTAGTTCATCAAACAATGCAACAGACTTGCCTTGTATTTAAATCAGTATAATTAGTATAATCTTAAAATAAAACAAATAAAATTGCTGAATAGCCCTGAATCTTTATTTATGACTTTTTTTAGTGCTTGATAAATTTAAATGAAATAAAAGAGCAATATACTTTCCTGTGACCTGATGCATAACTTTTTGATAGCACCAGCTGATATTACAGACTTTGCCTAATCTTCTGAGTTCCATCCAGCATCTTTACTTGATCCAATTAAAGTTTCATTTATAGGAAAATTTCATGGCTTTTACCCCAAAAACAAATACGTTTTTGTTTCTAGATGAGGACTTGGTTTGTCTGTAATGTATGTGGTTGTGTAATGAATTTTAGTTTGTCTGACACTTCTTTTCTTTTGCTTAGAGGCTCTAGTCCAGAGGTTTTTCTGAATAAAAGTACTTTTGTAAAAATTGGCAGTAAAGATGAATAGTGAGTATTTAATAAGCATTTAGGCATACAGCATTGTTCTAGTCACCTTGCATTTAATTCTTACAGCCTTCTTTGAAATAGGAGCTATCTTCATTTTACAGGTCTAGTAGCTCTGGGAGGAGTATGCATCCAGATCCTATTCTCTTGAAAGTTGTTCTAGTCAGTTGTGCGATGGGCACACAATATTGATAAAAGTTGTGATTAATATTTGCTAATTAAGTACATTAAGTTTTACAGGCACCAAGCTCACTTTACACAGAGGAACTCATGATCAATTTAGGTGAGGCACTGCTATTGAACTTGAAGCAGTCATGTCCAAGGCCACAACCCATGTGTTTATTAATACTCTGGCCACAAGGGGGAGATTGCTAAAGGCAAGGGAACATGCACCTGCTCTTTTTCCGTTGTCGAGTGGCTTTCCTTCGAAATGTGTGCCTTGATTTAGAGTGATGCCTGGGCTGGGGTTTAATCTCGCTACAACTTTTCCAGTGTGTTATGTAGACCTCCCTGTGGCTCTATGCTCTGTATGCCTAATCACATCACTGGTTGGCACATTTCATGAAAATAAGATAGCTTTAGAGAGAACATTTCCAGAGTGGATACTCAAAAAAATTGTAGTCATCTAATACAACACAATTCAGCTGCTCTTAAATGATATTCTTTCCTTTTTAGTGGCTCTTTCCTATAGCGTCCTGGTAAGTTTACTAAAGCTACAAAATGGATAGATAAAGAACTTTAGCTCACAGCAAAGGGGAATCTGATCATCAACATAAAATTGGATAAAGGATGCAGTCTGGAACAAAGAGACTGAAATTATAGTTTTCTCTACTGAATATAATTATGCCAAATGCACTCATTTAATTTAATAACTATATTATTATACTGTGGATTAAAAGCATATGCCACAATAAAAGTTTTGAAGAAAGCATTATACAAAATAGAAAATTGGCTCACTTAATAAACTTCCAATGAGCCTAAAAACTCATCTTAGACAGTTATAGAAACTTAAGGGTTTAATGTAATCTCTTTCTTCAGTTTCTTTTTTTTTTTTTAATATTTGAAGTACTTATGTAGGTCATCCTATATGGGCCTATTGAGGTTTGATCTTTCCATGAATGGTTTTATGAACTAGATGTGGGAAGCAACTAAAAAATAATGATTGTGAAAACTTAGATTTCTGTTTTTATGTTTGCATATGTGTTCCACATTTTCTTTTAAGATTTATAATATGATCAGTACAGTATTATATAGTATAATATTATATTATACAGTATACTCATATGCAGCATATGAGTATACTGTAATTCATGGTATAATAATATAGTTATTATAGGTGAGTACATTTGGCATAATTATCTTAAGTAGAGAAAAAGTATAATTTCAGCCACTTGGTTCCAGACTGCATTCTTTATTCAATTTTATGTGGAAGATCAAATTTCTAATAATGATAATTGAATATTATCTTCTATAGTGACATGATAACTAAATGTATTTTTCAGTTGACATTTATTAAAATTTTATGGACATTTATTGAAATCAATGACATATGCCAGTCATCGATCCAGGCACTTGGGATACATTACTAAGCACAAGAGCCCCCAGTCACTTGCACTTGGAAGCAAGCATTCTAGTGGAAGAAATAGAGACAAAAAAATTACTAAGTAAATTATATGGCATGCCAATATAGAAATAGTACTAAAAATAGATTAAGGAAGATGGAGAATGCCAAGAAGAATTGAAATGGCGTCAGAAAAGATCTCCTTGAGAAGGTGAAATTTGAACAAAGAGTTGTAGCAGCAGAGGGAAGTATGCCTTGCAAACATCTGGAGCAGAGGGACAGGCACTTCAAACAGAGGCAGCAGCCAGTAGAAAGACTACCTTCGGAAAAACAGGTGTATGATGTAATCTGATATCAGTTTTTGAAAGATGCATTTTGTTTTTGTTAAAGTGTATGTTGGGATTGGTAGAGAATCTAGGCTTTCTAAAAGAGATGATATAAACTACTACCATGATAACAGTGAACTTTGAAAGTTAATCCAAATGAATATCCTGAGAGACTGGATGAAAGAGATGAAAGAGAGAAATCAGAAATGCCTCCAAGCTCCTTGCACTGAGCAGCTGGAAGGATGAAGATGTCTTCAACTGATATAGAGAAGACTGCAGGTGGAGTGAGAGTGAGTGAGTGGCAGGGAGAGGGAGAAGTTCACTTAGCGACAGGATGAGCTTGTAATATTAATTAAACATCTCAGTGGCGTTGGCTATATCCCTCTTCTTCCATGAAGATTAATAACCCCTGGCTCAAGGGCCACCCTCCCCCTCTCTCATCTATGGTAGCCATCCCTAATCTAAAAAGCCTTTATTCCTGCAGACATGATGCATCTCAGACTTTTCTTAACATACAGACTTAAATCGCCAATACTACCTGGCTGAAGTTTGAGAGTCAGTGTAACACAGTTGATTTCCCTGCTAGGCTACATGTAAAAGTGGCCAAATTCCTCCTAGTCATTTTATTGTAGTCAAATATTTCCTCAATTTAGATACTTTATCTGTGTTTAAGTGGGGATAGACATGCCCAAAAAGCCAGGTCATTCCAACTGATAACATAGTTTCCTGCAAAATAATTATGGATTTCTGTATTTTCCTAAGATAGGAAGGAGCCATGTACTGTCTCAGAAATTGGTTTCAGGCTTGTCTGACAGCAAACTTTTCCCAAATTGCTTTGTAGCTGTCAATCTACTCTCAGTGGCAACTTAATTTTTTTTTAATTGGTAGAATACAAGGAAGTAGAACAGCTATTTTGGATTCCACCAGCAGTGCAGACATGTCTGACGTGAGGGAAGACTACACTTCTAATTTCCTAATGAGAAAACACTTCATTGACATGAGGAGCACAGTGGTCTGAATTTTTCTTAACAATTAAATCTCTGCATCTTGCATGTTATCCCTCCAAGAGAGCTAGCATATTCTCTCTAACATCTACTAGAATTTAACAAAGAGTCAGTGAGAGTTCACAGATTATTTCCTTGACACTTAGATGCCAGGGAGTATTTAATAAATAATGGAAATAGCGTTCAAAGAATGTATAATAAATATACAACAGTTCTTCATTTCAAGAGATGTTTATTGAGTGTGTCCACACTTTTGTTCAGTGAAAGAAAAATGTTTAACATTTTTTGAGAGTGGGCAAGAACCCACTTGGTAATAAGAGTCAAGAAATGTGTGTGTAATTTATGCTGGTTAGTAGATTGCCTTTGTTTGTCTTGCTTGTGGCACATAAACAGATGTCAAGAGAGAATCGCTTTGTGCATTAATCTGAGTATGGAAACTGCTGACATAGCAGCTAATATAGCTGTATTATCAGTCTACATGCTTGTTCTTTCCTGGTTTATAGAGTAGGGCTTTTTGTCTGAATATAAATCAATAGAAAGAGAGCTTTAGAGCTATTTAAAATTCTGGCCACTTGCACTAAAACATGAACCCCTTTGATTATGTAATATTTCCACACATTCACTCATTTAGTAAAACCACAACTGTCTTCCTTTCCGTTATCCTGAATCTGTGAGTCTGAAAGAACATACTTAAAAATACATTTCCAAAAAAAGTCATTCATTCTTTTAAAAAGGTAACTATTTTGCAAATACCAAATTATTATGAAAATTTTTACTAGTAAAAAATGATTTTAATAGAGTTTTTCTGTTAAAGCCTATAAGAAATAGCACACTTCTTCCAGCTATAGCCCTGTAGAATTGTATAGCTTCCCACTGAAGGTTACATGTGCTGAGGAATGCAAAAATGCTACACTTGGTGAAGTACCTGGGAATTTGTGTTTACTGGTTTCTCTAATTAGCAATTATTTTTGGTGTGTTCTTTTTATTAAATTTTATTTTAAGTTCCGGGTACATGTGCAGGATGTGCAGGGTTGTTACATCGGTAAATGTGTGCCATGGTGGTTTATAATAAAGTCATAGAGATAAAAATCTTTTGTTTTGTTTTGTGAGACAGTCTTTCTCTGTCACCCAGGCTGGAGTGAAGTTGTGAGAACTCAGCTCGCTGCAACTTCCACCTCCTGGGTTCGAGCGATTCCCCTGCCTCCACCAGCCCAAGTAGCTGGGATTACAGGCACCTACCACCACACCCGACTAATTTTTTGTAATTAGTAGAGATGGGGTTTCACTATGTTGGCCAGGCTGGCCTCAAATTCCTGACCACAAGCGATCTGCTTGCCTCGGTCTCCCAAAGTGCAGGGATTCCAAGTGTGAACCACTGCACCTGGCCTGAAAATGTTCTTAAGATAAATAATGAGGTGTAAAATAAAATTCCTGTTGTTTAGGATTCTCCAACTTGATAACTTGCTTTGCACACAGACTGTGGAAAAAAGTTGGCAGAAAATAAGTCAAGAAATAAAATATAAATTTACTTATATTAAATTTGACTTATAAAGCCACAGCTTTTTCATTGCCATGTTGCAAGACTGATGAGTATATATTTATTCAAATAATCATTTTCTCGTTCCAAATAACCCCATTGTGCTGTTTCTGCTTTTTTGTTGTTGTTACAATTACCTTCATATCATACAGCATACTTTCTTAGATAACTTCACTGGTAAGAATGATTTATTTTCTCAGGGTGGCTTTCAGGAAGCTACTCAGTCACCTAAAGATGGCTAGTGATAAGATGAAATGATCAAAGTGATTAATATTAATTTGAACAAAATAAAACAGTGATTCTTAAAGTGTGATTTTCCCAGATTAACAGCCTCAGAATGACATGGAGGGCTCATTAAAAGCCAAACTGCTATGTCTACCCTTAGAGTTTCTGATGATTTAGTTTGGGGTGGGACTGGAAAACATGGTTTTCTAACAAGTTTACAGGTGATACTGATGCAGTCTGGAAACCAAATTTTGAGAACCACTGAAATAATATGGGATCTTAAAATAATTATCCCGAATTCTATTATTATTTTAAACTACTTTTGAAGGCAGTTACCAAAGAGTTCTTAAAAGTCATTAGTATTTGGAAAAGTTTAAAACCTTTTGAAGTTATTCCTTTTACAGGAAAATATTCTGTAAATTATTTTGCCTTGGTTTGTAAACAAAGCACCCCAGGGCTTTATTGCTAGCCCTTGAATGCCAAATTAACATAGCCTGGAAGGAGCCAGTGTTATAGGATGGAAAGACTTAGTGTCACAGCTGCCCAGACACTTCTTGTTTGGTATCACAAGAATGGGGAGAGATGATTTTTGGTTTGGCTTTCTAATATCCAGAAATGTTGCGAGAAGCTTACGGTGCATTTTCACTTTTCTATCCCAGAAAAAAAATAATAAATTTAAATTAATTTAAAAAGTCAACTAAGTTAAACTTGGGAGATCTGATTCTTAGGAATTGTTAAAAATCTGATAATGTAACTTACCCATATGAAATTCTTCAAATGAGTTCCCCCTATTGGGGATTGTGTATCTTCCTTGTAAGATACTGAGTTCCATGAGGCCAGAAATCATTTCTGTCATGGGAATTGTTGTGTATTTAGGGCTTCAAATGGTGCCTAGAACAGAATAGGCACCCTGTGAATTTATTTTTGATATCAGAGTCCAAGACCTTTGACACATAATAATCTTCCTGTTCTGTTTCTTCCTTAGTCCTCTCTCCATCTCTTATAACGCTCCACCTTGAATCATGCAGAAGTACTGATTTTGCTTGGCCTTTCTGAAAAGTGTCACGACTTTGTCACTGACATAGAACCAAATAACACTCATTTTTACTATTAGTTGACAAATTGTTGTAGTCTTTCGAATACTAAGGTAGAATCAGGCCTGATTTAGTAATTTGCTACTGGGTCCTGAAGACAGGTTAGTATTTTGTCTGCATAGTTTAAATGAATTATTAACTAGCAGAAATAATAACTATTTTAGATGTAATAACAGATCATTTCATAATTCCCTCAAGTAGCTCTGATGGGAATAGTTAGTAAAAGGCCAGTTTTGATCTAATCAAAATTAAAGGCGGGGACTGGGGCAAAAAGAATTTCTGTGACATTTTCATGGCCCTTGAGAAATTTGACATACCATTTGAAAGTCAGTATTATCTTTACACCACTTAACTTGAAAATGTTTTACTTGTTTTGGTTAGAAAGGGTAAAGTAGAGGTTTTTGATTCTGAAATTCTAAATGTCAGCAAGCAGTTTGAGTCCTCCAGACTGTAATGGGCTAAATTGTGTCCCCTCAAAATTTATATGTTGAATCCTTAGCTTCCAGTACCTCAGAATATGACTATATTTCGAGATAAGTTCTTTAAAGAGGTGGTCAAGTTAAAATAAGGCCATTCGAGTGGGTCTAAAAATCTGAGTGGCTTCCTTCTAAGAAGCAATTTGGACACAGACATGTAGAGGGAGAAGACAAAGAGAAGACAGGTAGAAGATGAAAAAAAATGGTCATCTACAAGCCAAGGAGAAAGGTCTCAGAGCAAAACTAACCCTGCTGATTCCTTGCTCTTAGACTTTTAGCCTCCACAATCATGAGAACATATATTTTGTTGTTTAAGCCACCCGATCTGTGACAGTTTGTTATGACAGCCCTAACAAAATTAATATGTAGGTTAAAGAGAATATGTATGCTTCAATTCGGTCAAAAAGTGTGAGATACTGTGTATTATAATAATAATAAGGGAGAAGTAGAACATTATATTAAATAATATTCTGAGTTACAAGATTAGGCCTACTGAAGAGCAAAATATAGGGACCCATGGACATACAATCAAGAGGGCTTAGAAGTCTGCTTTTGTAAACATTGACTAAATGACTGCAGTCAATTAACCTCTTAGCCCACCTTCCAGGTATCACACATGGGTAAGTGCAAGTGATGTGTAAAACAACACAACAAAAGACTCTGAGAGACTGTATTCAGGAAAGTTGCCTGTGTTTCACAGGCAGGAATTTCCCAGCCATACCTCTATCCATGCCCTCATCCGGGGACCAGAGTGGGTAAAGTTCTTTGTCTAACTTTTCCGCACGCCGGGGCTAGGTAGAAATTCCATGTGAGCTTCTTTTGTTCAGAAAGCCTGCCAAAACCCCTGGAAGAGGGGCTCTGTTGTGGGCCCAAGCAACCAAGCCAGGATCAGAGTCTAGATCAATCACTCCAGAGGAAGTTTGAAAGAGCTCTCGCATTAGAGGAGATCATGAATGGGGCCGGAGTAACTCCGGGGTTAAAATCCCCCTGCTCCCTTACCCATGCAGATTTCCCTCTCTGGGATCCCCTCCCACAAGAGTGTGGGATCTGTCTCCCCCCCTCTCTCTACCTGTGCCCATATACCTTTCGGATTCCGCTCCCAGGGCAGCGTGGGAGCTTTCTCTTGCTCTTTCTCTTTCTTTCTCTCTCTGCCTAATAAATCGCTTTCTCCTAAATTCTTCGAGTCCAATATTTACTTGAACGTTAAGCTCACCGAGCCACCAGGGTCCTTTCCCCATTCCTGGGGCAAGTGAGATAAAAAACCTGAACACACCCGGTTACATCTTTGGCGAGCTCAAAGAGGGGCTGAATTCCTGTCCTCTCGCCACCCGGTTATAACCCCAAAGTATAGTAGTAATTCATTTATTATTATCAATCATCAAAATCCAGGATGTGTTTAGATATTTAACCTAGCATAGAGGTTAAGAGTGGTAGGCCCTGAAATGAGACATACTTGAATTCAAATGTCAGCTTTATTGCTAAAAAACTGTGTGATCTAAACATTAAATATAAGTTAACCTATGGATAAAATGAGGCTACTAATAGTACTAACTTAACAGGAATGTTTTAAGGATAATCAGTGTAAATTTCTCTGCAAAAGCAATTGCTTAATCCACCAACTACTATTATTAGCATAATATTTTTCTATTTGCTATGTGTCATGACGGAGAACTGAGGACACTGACTTTTCAGGGTGTCTCAACTTTTCTGACAGTAGCTGCTTTTATTTATAAGATCATCAGTGCTTCTCTTTACTGTCAAGCATATTGTAGAGGCATATTTAGCAGCAGTAGCTTATTTATTCACCTGAAGATCCATCGCAAACATAGTATGTTTCGTACAGACCTGGTTTTCTTGAGTCAACTTTCTAGAATGACAGCTTATACTTAGTTCACATTCTGCAATTCAGTTCACTGATTTAAAATTGATTCCATCCATCCTTGTGCATTCATGAATGATGAGTCTGAATTTAAACCAAGTTCGTGGCAACAGCTTTTTGACATAGCAATATGAAGTATTCTCATCTTAGGTGCTAGACACAATATTTCAAAAAAGCAAATGCACTCTGTGTAGCTCAAAGTCATAAACAAGTATTCTACTCACCGGAATTTACTCTCACTCTAAAATGCACTGTTAAATGTTATCATAAGTTTTATAAAAACGTCAATGAGTTTAAAGTGTTTGATGAATTCAAAGAAACAACAGGCGCTCACTTTAAGAGCAGAAAGAAGAGGCCTGAAATAGTTGAGTTTGTCTCTCTCTCTTTTTTTAATCACTACCTATAGGTGGTTTCTGTGCTTTTTTGAAAATATAGTATTCGTTTGTTCTTGCTCACTGTTAAATATCTTATCAGAAGCAAGAAAAACCACACTTATCCCTGCAGCTCTCATCATCACATCCATATATAAAATACATGGCCTCTGGAGGGTGAGGTTGCATCATTTGCCCATAAGGGCAGCAACAGTTACCTCTGTCCCGCAGAACTGTGCATCTTAAGGTAGTTGGGAGAGCTCCAGGCTCCTGAATCCTATCTCGCCCCATCTCCAATACCACCCCTGGCATATGCAGCTTGCCGAAGTCTTCAGAAATGAGTGGTTCCAGGTCAAAAATTTAAGTCTCTGCAAAGTACTGGAAAAAAGTAATGTTTCTTGGTTTCCAGCGACCTGATTTACTTTTTGCTCTGCTGTAGAATACCTGTTTTGTTAGCCATGATTTGGCTGTTCTCATTTATCCCAGCCAAACAAAACATTGTACTCCAGAGATCAGGGTCATGATCAAATAAGATATTGGGTACTCTTGATGAATAGGAGAGGCCAACACAACAGCTGAGTTATGATGGCAAACGTCGTGAGAATAGAATACATACTTCAAAGGAGAAGGGCAAGAAATAAAACAACTCCAATCTGCCCCAAATGCTGGAGCTGAACTCTAACACTTGAGTCTCCCAGTCCTTTTCACACTGCAGATACCAAAGCTTAGCAGCACCACCCCTTTCCTTAGCCCTATGGAACAGTTCAGACACAAATAATGGGTCATCAGTTTAGGTGTTGATCATATGGAAACTAATGAGAAAAATAGAAAATTTAAAAGTTAGAAGTCACTAGAGTTTTTCTCTAGCTAGTGGTGGGTGGCCGAATTTATTCAGTTTCTGCAAATCCCTAGACTTTTTGTCTTCTTCTGTGTTTAATTTCTTAAACCTGTCTTCCTAACCACATTTAGTTCATTCTTCTCTGTAGAAAGATTGAGATTTCCCATTTCCATTTTTCTGCTTCTCTCTATTAAACTTGCCTGTTGCCTGCAAATTTCTCCCATCCATGTCCCCTACCTGACTCAATAGATCTGGTCCTTTCTGTACCACATGTTCATGGCAACAGCTTTTTAACATAGCAATATGAAGTATTCTCATCTTTTACTGTAGTAAAACAACCTCAAAATAGAGGATCAGAGGAATAACTTTTCTTGATTCACCAATATACCTTCTAAACACTTAATGCTGTGAATAGATGGACTTGCCGTTAAGGCAGCATACCACTAAGATAGAACATAGAGGTATGGGATTTCCTACTATCATACCATGCAACTTGCAAAAAATAAATAAATAAATAAATAAACCAAGACTTTGTGATGTGCACAATCAAATATGGTAGTGAGTGGAAATTTGTTATAAGCAAAAGGAGTTTACATACCTAATTAATGACGTTTTGCACAACAAATGAAAATTTTCCTTCTTCATGTCTCATTTTGTTAACTATCAGTTTGTGCCAACTGATAATGCTTCCAATGCTAAGGAGTATTTAATCATCATTCCTCTTAGCAAAGATCTGAATCTGAGTCTACAGCTGCCATGCCCTCTTGTTCATGAGTTCATCACATGTCTCAGCACAGGATTTTCCTGCTTCACCCACGTGTTCCATCTTTTAGGCCACTTCTATGTGACACCATGTACCTGCAGGCTCTTTGAGAAGTGTTAACTAATTATGCCACTGGGTCCTAGATCAAGAGGCAAGAGCTCAGAATCTTTCTCAGAGGAGACAGCATCCTCAGCTTATGGGGAGCAGACATGTAATACACCGAGAATGAGTTCTTTGGGATCTCAGAGTAGATGAATAGAGGAATATTTTATATATAAAGAATGAGGAATATGAAATGTGTCTGTCAGCGCTCCCCCTAAAAGTCATTTTTCTTTTTGTCCTTATACTGATGAACTGTGGTTTTTAAAAAATTTCCAAACACCATATATCCCACAAAGGGGATGAAACATGTCCTGTGTAAGTCATTCATGGCACTCTGATTGTCCTCTACAAATGATTAGAAATGTGTCCCTTTTGCATGCAATCCCTCTTGTCCAATGACATGTGGGAAGACTTCTATTAAGTTGGTTACGGAAACTATTTTTTTCTCTAATATATTTTTTTAAGCTAGTGGGGCAAAACTGTTATTTCCCTGGTATTTATTGTAACTGTATTTGAATATGCTTGAAGCTGCTGTTGCTTTCTTCTTTGGGACATATCCTTAACATCCAGAGAATGATGGAGAATGCAATGAAAAAAAAGATTATGATTCATGACATCACTAAACTGCTACATTAACCTCGAATTACCTACTGAATGAGCAAATAAAATTTACTTTACCTATATAGGGAGTAAAGATGGAATGCACACATTAGTATTAGCTCTTCCCTTTAGTTTTTAACTATAAAAAAATCAACTCTTTCTTCAGGGCCTACATTAAATTTCATCTCTTCTGGGACCATTTTTTGACTACTCCAGACTAAACTGATATTTTAAAATATGAAATTCCTAGACGTTTATTGCTTGGGCATTTAATCCTTTATTTGTATGACCTATTGTCTCTTCAGTGGGACTGTGTAATCCTCAGGGGGGACAGCCTGAAACCTAATTCTTCTTTCTTTTATACTTATTAGAGTTTTTATCCTTGTACAAACTATCCATTAGGACTTCAATAAACATAGCTTTAATAGTTAACCATTTCTGAGCCCTCACTCTGAGCCAGATCATCTGCTAAGCAATCTGTGGCAGTTAATCCTCATGACATTACTGCAAGAAGTATTGTTATATTCCACAGCGCTCTCCTGAATGAGGTTGGGTTCCTGCTAAATGCTGTCCTGATACTCTATACTTTTTCTTGATAGCACTTATAGTTTTAATTGTCAAAGGAGTTAGGCATGCGTTTGATTGCTTGTTGTCTACTTCTCCCCAGGTAAAGTCCACGAGGGCAGGGATATTTTCTGCCATATGTTCCCAGGCTACGGAACAATACCACATATGTAGTAGTGCCTCAGATATTTGGTGAACTAATAAGGAAATACTAACATTTTTGGAATGGGAGCTAGAAGCTGATTTTATGAAATATCTGGCTCAATTTCATACAACTGGGGCTAGAGTCAATACTCACGGCCATGTTGTCTTTCTCCAGAGGTCTTGCCCATAACACTTGTACCACATTGTTTTCCACAGATATGAGTTGTTTCAAACTCCAACTGAGGCTGAGTTTACCATGCTCTTTGTTGTGTGGAAAAGTAAAATCACATGTTTAACAGCCAGCACAAAGATTTTAAACTCCTGAAGTGAGCAGCTAGGAGTGATGATAGTGATTATATCATTTAGAGAGCACTCCATTTTCACTAGAGATATTGTCTCCAATTCTTACTTATCATTACAAGTTAGGGTTTATTCCCTGTTGTTAAAGGAAACTAATAATCATAAAGGCTAAGAAATACAGCCAAGGTCACATAGCTAGCAAGCCATAGATATATACTATGAACTCTGATCTACCTACAAGCAAAGTTCAGGGTCTTTCCACCCTGACATGGTACAGCTATTATTCATCAAGCACCTACTACATTTCCAGAATCCTTTTAGATACTTCTTCAATCATCAAAAAACAAATACTATGAGAGAATTATTATCAGAGTAAGAAAGGTGGCCACAGTTACATGTGGATAAATTTAAAAGCAAAATAAGTTAAGAAGTAGGCTTAAAGCGTGGAAAAGTCTACAAACATATCAAGTTTTTACAAGAGTTTTTAAAAAAATATTTATGATAGACAAATGTTTATATTCCATGTATCTATACAATAGAGAACAGCAAGAAGGCAAAGGATTTGAGTAAGAAACAAAGTGAGGAAAATGCATGGCGAATCATATTTTGCAGGCATGCGTAAAGTAGTTACAGGCATTCTAAAGGATCAGACAATGATGGGATGCATTGAAACCCTAGGTTTAGGCTTGGCACAGTGGTTTATGCCTGTAATCTCAGCACTTTGGGAGGCAGAGGCAGGTAGATCGCTTAAGCCCAAGGGTTCAAGTCCAGCCTGGGGAACATGGTGAAGCCCCATGACCACAAAAAATACAAAAATTAGCCAGGTGTGGTGGCATATGCCTGTAGTCCCAACTACTTGGGAGCTGAGACAGGAGGATTGCTTGATCCTGGAAGGTGGAGGTTGCAGCGAGCCCAGATTACACCACTGCATTCCAGCCTGGGTGGCAGAGCAAGAACCTGTCTCAAAAAAGAACGTGAGAAAAAGGCCCCAGGTTTAAAATCGGGAATCCATCTGGAGGTTGGTCATTTCTAAGGACATCAACCCTTTTAAAGAAAACATAATTATCTAAGAGCTGATGTGGGAGATATGAATTTTTATCTCTGATGCCATATGAACAAAAGAGTTGAAATAGGAAATCAGATAAAGAATAGCTGTTTGTTTTCATTTTGGATGGAATCTTGCTCTGTGCCCAGGCTGGAGTGCAGTGGTGCCATCTCGGCTTACAGCAACTTCTGCCTCCTGGCAACCTCCACCTCCCAGCACCCTCCACCTCACTGATTCAAGCGTTTTGCCTGCCTCAGGTTCCCGCGTAGCTGGGACCACAGGTGTGCACCACCGCGCCTGGCTAATTTTTGTATTTTTAGTAGCAACAGGGTTTCACTAAAAATGCAAGGCTGGTCTTGAATTACTGACCTCGTGATTTGGCCACTTCAGCCTCCCAAAGTGCTGGGATTACAGGCGTGAGTCCCTGCTCCTGACCAAGAATAGCTGTTTTTAAACGACAATGCTCAATCCAGCATCAGTAGCCACAATTATGTTCTCACTACCCAGCTCCTTCCCACCAGACATCTGCTGGTGAAGATTTAATTGTATCTGTAACTTCAGTAATCATGTACATGTGTGTTTTGAAGGATGAATTGTAGATGTCCAATTTAGGGCTAGATGGCATAATGTACAGCTGCTAAGCATTTCATCTGTCATCTACTACTGTTAGCCTAATGGCCACTGTGAGATATGCTTCTCTCCATAAATGTTACATTATAAAATCAAGACAGGCAACATTCAGAAAATTAATAGATGCTGAAAGCTGAAGAATTCACTCCTCCAGGAAGAAATCTTGATCACTGCAGCTGTATGGAGTAGGAAGAAGAAAGAAACAGCAAGCCAAGTCACTTATTTCTAACAGAATGTTTGCTTCTCTTTACCTTTTTTTTGTTTGAGCATTTTATTCTTGTTAAAGAATGTTTTTGAAAGAGTGCTGAAAAATTCAATGAGAAAAATGTTGAAAAGGATTGAGTTTATTTACCCTGAATAAAACCCCAATATCACCTTGTCCATAAATCATATAATTTTGATGTCAAGCAATCATTTCATCTGTCTAATTTTTGGTCTTTTTTTTCTGGAAAAAAATAGTGTATAACTAGATAACCTCTCAGGTCCCTCCTGATAACTATCTCTACACCAACTTACTTTAGCATTTTTAAGAAACCTACTTTGACATACACAGAATAAAAACCTCCCCCCAGGTTATACTGAATGTACAAAATTATTTCACTCGTTCTAAATGCTATGGTGCTATGGTGCTGGAAAGAGGGTAAGAAAACAGCCTATGAGATGATGAACCACAGAGGCCATTCTACTTTTACTCTCTCAAAGGAAGAGTACAGTGTGTCATCAGAACCTCAAGGCTGTTTCCCAGAATCAGGAAAGTGATTAGTTGTTTCATAATTTCTCTTTATTTTTTGTAATTGCATCCTAAGTTAAAGAGATCATCGACTAACATGTACCATATTAAATTGAAGAATTCTGATAGAGAGTTCAAACTATAAGCTAGTTCTTAATCATACAAAGGTAAATAGAACTATAAATATCAAGGAAAATCCCAGGAGTAAAGATAAAAAGACAGGCTGATTTCTTCTTCTTCCAATATTCTATATGCCATGCCCTTGATTCCTGTGATTAATTGGAGTCCAGAAGTACACACATACAGACAAACACACACCCACACACACTCACAACAGCGATTAAGCAGGAATAAAAGAAGTCTTCCATAACAGATCTTCTTGTTAGAAGAACTTACAGCATCCTGTTTTTCACCTTCATAACACACTTAGCAAAATTACAAATGCATAATTCATTTTGAAATTGTTTGTTTAGTATCTGACTTTCTGTCATGTTCTCACCTTTGGGCAACATTTAACATCATGATTTGTATTTTATAGATGTTCAGAATATTGGTTGAATAAATAAAGGAGTGAATGAATAAATACTTTATTCATGGTCCTAATTGATAAATATGCAGTGTTTTTTGTCAACTCTTCTTGAAGCATGATTAAACACATTCAAGATATCTATGATATAGGCAATATATTGTATATATTATGTATCATGTTATATTACATGTACAATATACAATATTATATTAGCTAGCCAAACTTGTATATATATAGCTTAATGAAACAGTCAGTCTTGCTCTGGAAAGCAAAAATTGACTTGATTGTCCAAAGATTATAATTCACCATTGAGCCCAATGACTATGTCATTCTTATACACACATGCAAACACACACAACATGCATTTATCATACATCTACACAATTAGGTCTTTGTAGTAAGACCATGGTAATCATCTTTAGTGATCCCTGCTCTGTCCCTAAAGCCCTCCATTTGGGAGAAACAAGAAACCCATTATGAATGAGCAGTTGGCAGCCTCATGGGAGTGGTTTACAGATGTTGATTTTCAAAGTCTGGCTAGTGCTGTTTTAAATACTACAATGAAGCAAGACACATCTTGTTTCAAACAAACCTGCATTTTGGATATGAATGGCTGGATAGTGTTATATGAACTCAATTGGGGGTAAAGACTAATGTCTCTGATAATGACAAAATATTAAAATATCGAGTACAGCTCATTAAGAATGCCTTTGGCAGGAATTGGAAATTCTAAATTATGCTTCTTTTCTAGGTCTCAACTTATGATTTTCCTGGGTACTGTATCTCCTTTGTTTTTTAGATGGAACCTTAGAGTATATTTAAGATCTCGCTCTATCACCCATTGGAGTGCAGTGACATGAACATAAATCACTGCAGCTTCTAACTCCTGGGCTCAAGGAATGCTCCCACCTCAGCTTCCTAGACAGCTGGGACTACAGGTGTACACCACCCCACCCAGCTAATTAAAACCAATTTTTGTAGAGTTATTTTTGGAGAGATGAGGTCTTCCTATGTTGACTAGGCTGGTTTTGAACTCCTGGACTCAAGCCATCTTCCTTGACCTTCCAAAGTTCTGGGATGACAGGCATGAGCCACTGCACCTGGCTCCCTATGGTGGTTTTGATTTGCATTTCATTAATGATTACTGGTGTTGAATACCTTTTCATGTACCTGTTGGCTATTTGTATAACTTCTTAGAAAAAAATATCTGTTCAGGTCTTCTGCTAATTTTTGAATTCGATTATTTGTTGTATGTCATTGAGTTGTGTTATTTCTCTATATATTTTTTGAATATTAACATCTTATCATATCCAGCAAACTTACCTCTATGTACTCATCCAAGGAATTTAAATAAATCTTAAAGAGATACCTACACACTCATATTCATTGAAGCATTATTTATAATGGAAACAACCTAAAAGTCCATTGATAAATAAATGGATTAAAAAAAACATGGTGTGTATATATATATATATATATATATATATATATGTGTGTGTGTGTGTGTGTCTATATACATATAGACACACAATGGAATATTATTATGCTTTGAAAAACAAGGAAATCCTGCCATTCACAACAATATAGATGGGCCTGGAAGACATTATACTAAGTGAAATAAGCCAGATACAAAAAGACAAATACTGTGTAATCTCATTTATATGTAAAATTCAAAATAGTCAAACTCATAGAGACAGAGAGTAGAAATGCAGTTGCCAGGTGATGGGGGGAGGGTACATTGGGAGATGATGGCCAAATAGGAAGTTTCAGTTATAAAAGAAACATATTTTCTGGAGATTTGCTCTCCAGCATAGTGCTGGCAGTTAACAATACTGTTTTGCATACTTAAGACTTGCTAAGAAGGTAGATCTTATATTAAATGTTCTTAACACTTACACAGAAATAATGATAATAAAACACCAAGAGGAAAGTTTGGGAGGTGATGGAGATGCTTATGGCCCTGATGGTAGTTATAGTTTCACAGATGTATACTCATCCCAAACTCATTGAGTTGTATAAATTCCATAGGTACCACTTTTTTCATGTCAATCATAACTCAATAAGTGGTTTTAAAAAGCCTAGTATTATTTCTAGAAGCACCAAAAATATGAAATGTGTAGGTGAAAATATAACAAAGTATTTTAAGCATCAATATGCTGGCAATTATAAAACACTAACAATGAAAAATATAAAAGAATAAATAGATATATGTGTGTATTTTCATGTATTTTAAGAATAATATTATTTACACATCAATTTTGAACTGACGTACAATTCAGCAGAATTCCAGTTAAAATGCTAGCAGGATTTTGAATAGATATTGATAAAATGATTATGAAATGTGTGTAGAAAGATAAAGAAACCAGAATACCCATAAACAACTTTAGAAGATGGCTAAATATGGAGCATTAGATATACTTGATATCAGAGTTTACTGTTAAAGTAATAGTACTTAAAGACAGTATACTCTTGGCAAAATATTAGATACATAGGTTGGAATAGAATGGAGAGTCCATAAATAGACTCACACTGATAGAATTAATTTTGAAAAAAGCATCAAAATTAATTCAATGAAGGAAAAATAGACTTTTCAAAAAATTGTGTGGAGAAAAGTGGACATCTAAATGTAAATATTTAGAAATGGCATTATTTCTGTCTTAAATGTTTTAAATTTATTGAATATTCTACTGAGCCATCTCTATCTGCAATTTTGCTGTTGTTGTCATTGAAATATTTTTAAACATAAACTGAATTTCTTTAATAGATCTTTTTAGGATATATATTTCTTCTCAAGTGAGGTTTGATAGTTTTTATCTTTCAAAGAATTTCTAACTTGACAAAACAATGTGCATAAAGGTGATCGTCCTATTCTCTTATTATCTTTAATGCTTATATGATATGTTATGATTTTTTTCTTCATTCCGAGTATTTTTGTGTATTTGTTTCTGTTTTTATAGTTTTCTTCTTGGCAAAGATTTATCAATTTACTGATTCCTTCAAAGAACAAACTTTTGGTTTTATTGATATTCCCAATTGTTTTTCTGTTTACGACTTTGCTGATTTATGCTTTTCCAATTTATTTTATTCTGGCTGCTTGGTATAAAATTAATTTGCTCTTTCTTATTAGATTCTTTAATTGGGATTTTAAATAATTTATTTGAGACTTTTTTCTAATACAGCATTTGATACAATAAATATCTTTTTTGTTATCTTTTAGCTGCATCTGACATATTATTTCTTCATTTTCTGCCAAAATTTCACATCTGTTCATTCTTTCCTTCTACCTTTCCTACTAGAGTCTTTAATGTATTAATCATAGTTGTTCTAAATTCTTTGTCTAAGAGTACCTATATTCATGTTGTTTATTAGTGTGGTTACACTGATTTTTTTTTCTTTTCAGATTTTTATTTTCTCTTGATTTTGTGTGTCTTATTAATTTTTATTTAAGATATACATCTTATGTAGGCCAGTTGAGACTGAGGTAAGTAGTATTATCATCTGAAAATGGGCACATACTTTTTTGCATGCTAGGCTTTTATCATTTGCTTAGGTAATGGAGAGGTGGTGATTTAATGTAGAAAAGAGTTGAGTTAAGTTTGGGTTTTGTTTTTCCTATGATTACCACCAGTTTCAAATTCTTCTACTGTTAATTTGTGTGTTGGTCAGTGCTCAGGGGTGGCGGGGGCAGCTGATATGAAGAGTTTCACTCAGTATTTGCTTTCTTCTTAACTTTAGGCATTCTCTGTGTGTTTATGCTTCATAAAATAACTTTTGCCATGGTCTTGCCTAACCAGTTCGCCTGTATTAATTGAGGCTGGCTCCACTGGTGGCAGTAGGTAGAAAGACTTTGTTTTTCTGTTTCTGCTTCATTTTGCGTCTCTGAATTTTGGGGACAAATCTTGCTTACTGATTCTTTACCCGGTCATAGAAGAACGTTGTGGCTAACAGGTTGGAGCTAGAATTGCGTTCTGCCCCTGCCTTAGGCGTAGAGTGGTTTTCCATTTTCCTTTCCCCAGCCACAGTTTTTTAGAGATGGCAAGACTCGCTGTTCTTTGGAGAAAACAAAACCAGACAGTCCTTTGTGTCTTTACTGCAGCAGCAACGACTCCCCTTCATCAGGCCTGTACCAGTAAAAGAAGCTTTCTCCAGTCTTTTGCTGTAACTCCAGTCTTTCCTGTGAGAACTTAATAAAGTTTTATGCAGTAGAACCTGTAAGTGAATGCAAACGCTCCTTTTGTCAGCAGCATTTTGGAGTTTCAAACTTTTCTGATAGCCCATACTCAGCCTTTAAATAGCTAAAAATTGTAGCTGAATTCTTCTTGTTCACTTTTATGGTAATTTTCACTTTCTTCCTCCCACACTTTGCCTAGTTGAGCCAGTGCTTATGTTCTGTTTCTCCTTGAAGACACTTGTCACATAAATTTCAAGGGCTTTTGTTACTTTATGACGTCAACTCTCAAAGAAATGTGTGATTTTGTAAATTGTACGCATTCTTCATGCTGTTACATGGAAATAATATTATTTTCGGATTTCTACATCTTAAGTAGAAGGCGGATGCCACCAGTGATATTGTTTCTTATTCAGGCTAGCATTCCTTTAATCATGTGATTAAAAGCTTAGGCTTTTCTCACCACATGAAGTGATTGATTCCTGAATTCATTTTTAGAGGATCTATGATATGATTAGGCTTGATGTCCCCACCCAAATCTTATCTTGAATTGTAATCCCTAGGTGAGGGGAGGAACCTGGTGGGAGGTGATTGCATCATGGGGTTAGTTTTTCCTATTCTGTTCTCATCATAGTGAGTAGTTCTCATGAGATCTGATGTTTTTATAAGTGTTTGGCAAGTTACTTCTTTGCTCACATGCTTTCTGTCTTGCCTGCCACCATGTAAGATGTGCCTGCTTCCCCTTTCACCATGAATATAAATTTCCTCAGGCCTTCCCAGCCATGGGGAACCGTGAGTCAATTAAAGCTCTTTCCTTTAAAAAGTACCCAGTCTTAGTAAGTTCTTTATAGCAGTGTGAAAGCAACTAATATAATACAGTAAATTAGTACCAAGGTAGTGGGGCACTGTTATAAAGATACCCAAATATGTGGAAACGACTTCGGAACTGGGTAACAGGACAGTTTGGAAGGCTCAGAAGACAGGAAGATATGGGAAAGTTTGGAGCATCCTGAGACTTGTTTAATGGTTTTGACCAAAATGCTGATAGTGATGTGTACAGTAAATTCCAGGGTAAGGTTTTCTCAGAAGGAGATGAGGAACTTATTGGAAACTGGAGTAAAAGTCACTTGTGCTGTGCTTTAGCAAAGAGACTAGCTCCTACCCCAGAGATCTGTGGAATTTTGAACTTGAGAGAGATGATCTGAAATTAGAACTTATATTTATAAGGGAAGTAGAACATAAAAGTTTGAAAAATATGCAGTGTGATGATGTAATAGAAAAGAAAAATCTATTTTCTGGGAAGAAATTCAAGCCAGCTGCAGAAATTTGCATAAGTAAAAAGAAGCCAAATGTTAATCACCAAGACAATGGGGAAAATGTCTTCAGGGCATGTCAGAGGTCTTCATGGCAGTCCCTACCATCAGAGGACTGGAGGCATAGGAGGAAACAAACAGTTTCCTGGGCCAGTCCCAGGGCCTGGCTGCTTTGTGAAGTCTTGGGACTTGGTCTGTATCTTAACCATGCCTAAAAGGGAGAAACATACTGTTCAGTCCATTGTTTAAGAAGGTGCAAGCCCCAAGTCTTGGTAGCTTCCATGTGGTGTTGGGCCTGCAGGTGCACAGAGGTCAAGAATTGAGGTTTGGGAACCTCCACCAAGATTTGAGGATGTATAAAAATGCCTGGTTGTCCAGGCAGAAGTTTGGTCCAAGGCTGGAGCCCTCATAAAGAACATCTACTAGGTCAGTATGAAAGGAGAATGTGGGGTTGGAGCTCTGACACATGGTCCCCACTGGTGCACTGCTCAGTGGAGTTGTGAGAAGAGGGCTACCATCATCCAGACCCCAGAATGGTAGATCGATTGCAGCTTATACCATGCACCTGGAAAAGCCACAGACACTCAACACCAGCCAGTGAAAGCAGCCAGGAGCAGGCCGTACCCTAAAAAGCCATAAGGTTGGAATTAGTCAAGACTTGGGGAGTCTACCCCTTGTATCAGCATGACCTGAATGTGACATGTGGAGTCAAAGGAGATTATTTAGAAGCTTTAAGATTTAATTACTACCCTGGTTGATTTTGGACTTGCATGGAGCCTGTAGCCTCTTTGTTTTGGTGAATTTCTCCCATTTGGAATAGGACCATTTATTCAATACCTGTACCCCCATTGTATCTTGGAAGTAACTAACTTGTTTTTAATTTTACAGGCCCTTAGGTGGATGGGACTTGCCTAGTTTCAGATGAGACTTTGGACTTGAACTTTTGGGTGAATGCTGGAATGAAATAGGAATGTTGGGAAGGCATTACTGGTTTTGAAATATGAAAGGGACATGAGATTTGGGAGGACCCAGGGGTGCAATAATGCAGTTAGACTTTGTGTCCCTACCCAAATCACATCTTTAATTGTAATCCCCAGGTGTTGAGGGAGAAACCTGTGGGGAGGTCACAGGATTATGGGGGCGGTTTCCCAATGCTGTTCTTATGATAGTGAGTGAGTTCTTATGAAATTTGATGGTTTTATATGTTTGGCAAGTTCCTTCTTCACTCATGTGCTCTCTCTATCACACCTGCTGCCATGTATGTTATACTTGCTTCCCCTTCCACCATGATTATAAGTTTCCTGAAGCCTCCTCAGCCATACGGAACTGTGAGTCAATTAAACCTTGTTCCTTTAGGAATTACTTGGTCTTAGGCAGTTTTTTATAGCAATGTGAAAATGACTAATACACCCTGTATCACTAAATGTCATTGACTTACTCACAAAATATTATAAAACCTGCCATTCCTGACAGCATACTCTTTATTCAGTTGTTCTGGATGCTCTTCTCTTTCCTTTGTTCTGCTCATTTTTTGAGTGACCCTTTCCTGGTCTTAGATAAAGTGAGATTTTATTATCCCAGCATTTACACCTTACAGGATGTATGTAGCTTGACTTTGGACCAGCTTTCTGTTCAATTATTTGTTGGTCAAATCTCTATAAAATCGTCAATGGGAGTATGGTTTGTTGCACAGCTGTCCATTGAATTCCAGGTATTTGGCTATTCCAAATCATCACTCAATACCCAAATCAAAGGGTGCCACATCTGTGTCACATTTTCAGCTCTTGTTTACTAGACTGGCTTCTTTTCCTTCTGTTGTCTTACAGTATGATATGACTGCCTTGAGTTGTTAGTGATTCCGTTTAATCTTATATTGTATTTAGTTGTTTAATGTTAACTTCTGTAGAATCAAGTCCCAACTGTTAATTTCAGCATGCTCACGGCATCTGGCAGGATATGTACTCTATATTGTTGGCTAAACATTGGATCCATGTGGCATAAGTAAAAGGAGAAGATAGACTTTACTTAAATTTTCCAACAGCTTGAAATATATTTCAAAATTCATTATTCTAACCAGAGGCGGAAGGCAGTAGCTACTTGTCAATGATCTCCTATCATGTATTTCACAAGATATTTGTATTAAACAAGTTACCTTCTGTACTTAAAACCACTAGGAGGTAATGACTATAAATAACCATGTGAGATCAAGACTGATAGATTCCCTCATGACAAATTGCTTATGGGCTACTTTTCCTATTTAAAAAATAGGCCATAATGAAGAGATATAAGTATCAACCCAATGGCATATTTTGCAACATTTGAGATATTAAAATTTTCCACTAGTCTATCCATATGTAAGAAATTATGAATCAAGGATTTAGAGGGACAACTTTTAAAAATACACTTGGATAGCTAACATTTCTTTTTATAATTTAAACAGTTGCAAAGACAACTCCTAAAAATGGTTCTAAGTAAACAACCCACAATTTGAAATATACCTGAATAATTATCCTTTACATAATGAGAATGTGTATAGATCCAAATCAAAAATGCTGTCTATTTCTATTTTTAAATTAATGAAAAATGAAGAATAACTACTTCTGGCTAAATATAATAGCAGTGAAAAAGTGTTAATTTCTTTTATTTTTGGTAGTTTCAGATGCAAATAATTATGAGATAATATCCTCTTCCACTGTCTCTATTCATAATACTTTTAACTAATATGAAAATTACTTATTATGTGTTAGCCTTTTATCTAAGTATTTTACATGTATAAAATAATTTAATCTACAAATCTTCAAAGCAGGGGTCAGCAAATGTTTTATACAAACAATCAGATAATAATACTTCAGGTTTTTCAGGCCATATGGTCTCTGTCTCAACTATTCGATTCTGCATTATAGCTCAATGGCAACTGCAGATAATACATAAATGAATAATCAAAACTGAATTCCAGTAAAACTTCATTACAAAAGCATGTGATGGAATAAGCTTGGCCAACAAGTATGGTTTGACAAACATACATAATGTGAAAACCATTTTAAGTTCTTATATCACAAGTCGAGAAAATTGATATGAACCGTAAGCAAACAGGTAAGGAAACTGAGTTTTAAGTAGAATAGCATTAGCCCATGTAGTCTTGCTCTGGCACTACACTATTAAATATGGCATGCACTAGTTACATGTTTCTATTTGGCACTTGGTATGTGGCTAGTCTAAATTGAAATGTAAGTGCAAAATATGTACCAACTTTCAAAGATTTAGTATGAAAAAAGGAATCTAAAATATCTCAAATATTTTCATATTGGTTGCCTATTGCATTGATATTAATTTGGGTATATTGGGTTAAATGTATGACTAAAATTAAGTTAACCTTTTTGTTGTTGGTGGTGGTGGTGAGCAGGGCTCTGTTGCTAAGGCTGGAGTGCAATGTTGAAATCTTGGCTCACTGCAACCTCTGCCTCCCAGGCTCAAGGGATCTTCCAACCTCAGCCTCCTGAGTAGCTGGAACTACAGGTGTGTGACACCATGCCAGGCTAATTATTGTATTTTTGGTAGAGATGGGGTTTTGCCAAATTGCCCAGCCTGGTCTTGAACCCTTGGCCTCAAATCATTCTCCTAATTTGGCCTCTCAAAGTGCTAGGATTATAGGTGTGAGCCATTGCACCCAGCCAAGTTCACCTGTTTCTCTTTGAGTATTTTAACATGACAACTAAATATTTATCTTAAAACATATGGCCTGCATTTTTTGCTCACATATTTATATTGGATACTACTCTAGTCCATTCCTAAAAATTGCTTTTATACATGTACATTGAGGCAGTTATATTAAAATATTCCTCTTTAAGTGAAGAATTTAGAGAACCTTTATAAATATATCTGCTCATTTAAAAAAAAAACTAGCAGAAACATGTCAAAATCAACTTTTTTAGAGTTCTGAAAATTAAGAAAATGCTTCAGCACTTTGAGGAGCATTTATTTAAGAAAAATTAATCATTCTCAGCAAGAATAGCAAGATTTTTGGTTTGTTTGCTTTAACTTAGCCAATATCTAATCCTCATGCCCAGCTCCACAGTAGCCTTGAAAAGAGCAGTCTTCCAACATGGTAGCTGTAAAAATTAGGAGATTCGCAGCCTATAGAGGGCAGAGCATATTTGAAGCTTCCCAAAAATCCCATCTCCAGAACACATTTACTATTTTACCTGTTTTCACCTTCCATTACAGAGTGTTGTCATTATTTAATCTGACTCAAACTTGTTCTATGGGAAAAGCTCTGTCCTCAAAAAATATGTTAAAAGCAATTAGAAACAGTTATTAAACATTGCCCTTCCCTAAGGCTGTGATACACATTAGGACAAATAAGAGTCTGGCCATAAATTTAAAAAAAAAAAAATCTGAAGATACCTATAGTAGGGTTTTTAAAACCTGACAGTTTCCAAGGAATCTAAGAGGTAATGTTTGTCTAGGCCTTTGTGCATGGCCAGGAACCACATGCAAGGGGTCAACTCTCTCATTCTGAATGACCTTGAGGACTTTTACAGACAAGATGCAAAAGCCAGCACAGAATTGCCAATACCATAAATGTTTTAAGGCATGCTGAAATATACACACAGAGCTCCTTATGTATTTAAGAAAATCTTTCACCAATTTTTGGCTGGCGACCAAGCTAACCAAGCAGTAACTTCAGTGGCTGCCCACTGTAAGAAATGAATACATTGCAGAATTAGTCCAAGAGATTCCTAAACAATCAGAACAACAACAATAGCAGAAAAAAACATAACAGCAGCAATTATGGGGAGACAGGCAGAGGGATTAGATTTCTAGAGTTGCCACAGCATATAATTTAAAGTATACAATTTTCATTAATATTAAGAGACAAAAGAAACAGAAAATTATGATTCACACAAAAAGAAAATAATCATCCCTGAAGTAATCTAGATATTGGATTTAATAGACAAATATTTTAAATAAGTTGTTATAAATATGTTCGAAGGAAAAGAAAATCCCATGTAAAGAATTAAAAGAATTACAGTAATTAAAAAATATTTCAGCAGATATATCAATAAAGAGGTAAAAATGTTATTGTTTAAAAATTGTTTAAAATAAAAATTCTAGAGTTGAAAACTACAATAATTAAAATGTTCATTAAAAGGTTTCAACAGCAGATCTGTAGGACACTATCAAGCACACCAATAAGACTCTCAGAAGAAAAGAAGAGATAGATGAATAGATACAGATGAAAAATGGAGATGAATTATAATGCCTGAAAACATTTAAAATTAAATGAAAACATTAATTAACACATCAAAAAAAATCAACACATTTTAAGTAAGATAAAATCATGGAGATCCACACGTAAACATGTCATAATCAAACTTTCGAAGACAAAGGGAATCTTTAAAGTGGCAAGAAAGAAGTCATCACATACAGTTAATTTTCAATAAGAACAACAGCTGACTTGTTATCAGAAACCAAGAAGAACAGAATGCAGTGCAATGACATACACAAAATACCAAAAGAAAAAGACTGTCAGTCCCAAAGATTCTAAATAAAGCAAAGCTATATTTCAAAAATAAGGAAGATATTAAGACATTACCAGAAAAACGGACAGACTTGCTATAAGAAATGCTAAAGGAAGTTAATCCAGCTGAATTGAAAGAGCTGAACTGAATCTGAGTTACTCGATGCGGACTCACATTTATGTAAAGAAGTAAAGAGCACGGGTAAATTCTAACCACCTTTAGATTACATAAAAGGTTAACATAGAGTATATGTATTTTGGTTTATAACTCTTCTCCCATCTAATTTAAAAGACAATTGCTTGAAGCAATAATTATAAAACATTTAGATGGGATTAGACTGCATTTATTTGTGGATCTATGTGAGAATATATATATATAGTTCCTATATATTATGTGTAATACAGTACAAATTGTGTATATTATATATAAATCTTATCAGATCTATGTGGCAACTATAGCACAAAAGAGGGTGGATGTAATGGATGTATTTTGGAATAAAGTTTTTACATACTTCAGTTAGTATTTATATACTTAAGTCAGTATTAACCCAAACTAGGTTATTTTAAGCTAAAATGCCAATTTTAATCTTGTATTAGCCACTAAGAAAATAACTAAAAAATGTATCAAAAGAAACAATATAATTAAAATGCTACACTAGAAAATAACACAAGATAGGGTAGTAATAAAATAGAGAACTAGGTTGGACACAGTGGTTTATGCCTATAATCCCAACACTTTGGGAGGCCAGGGCGGGCAGATCTCTTGAGGCCAGCAGTTCAAGACCAGCCTACACTGCGTGGTTAAACCCCTTCTCTACTAAAAATACAAAAATTAGCCAGATGTGGCACACTCTTGTAATCCCAGCTAATCAGGAGGCTGAGGCAGAAGAGTTGATTTAACCCCCGAGGCGAAAGTTGTAGTGAACGTAGATCATGCTACTGCACTCCAGCATGTGCCACCAGGCGAGACTCTGTCTCAACAAAAAGATAACTATATTAAATGTAAATAGATTAAGTATGCTAATCCATTAATGAAAAGTCAGAGATTAGCAAAACAAATAAAAAACAATGTAAGCATATCCTATCCACAAGAGACACTCTAGATTCCAAGAAAAAAATAGGTTGAAATTAAAAAGATGGAGCCTGGCATGGTTGACTCATACTTGTAATCCTAGCACTTTGAGAGGCCTAGGAGGGCAGATCACTTGAGGTCAAGAGTTTGAGACCAGCCAGGCCAACATGGCGAAACACCATCTCTACTAAAATACAAAAATAATTAGCCAGGCGTGGTGGAACATGCCTGTGGTTTCAGCTACTTGGGAGGCTGAAACAGGAGAATCACTGGAATCCCGGGAGGTGGAGGTTGTGGTGAGCTGAGATCATACCACTGAACTCTAGCCTGGGTGACACAGTGAGACTCCATCTCAAAAAACAAAAAAAGTAAAAAGATGAAAAAGATACACTATTCAAACAATAATTAAAGGAGATTAAATTGGCACTATTAACATCAGAAAAAATAATTTAAGGCAAATATCTTTGTAGAGATAAAAGAAAATAATTTATGATGATAAAAGATCATTCTATTAACAAATGATAACAATTAAAAACATAAATATGCCAAACAACAGAATACTAAAATATATAAGGTAAAAAGTGACAGAAAGGGAGAAATAAGCAACACAATTATAATAGAGGGCTTTAGTACCCCTACTATGGTCTGAATGTTTGTGTCCCTCAAAAATTCATGTGTTGAATCTTAATGTAGAGATATAGTTAGAGGTGGGGCTTTTAGAAGGTGATTAAGTCATGAGGGCAAAGCCCTCATGAGTGGGATTAGTGACCTAATAAAAGAGGTGTGAGGAAGCTATTTGCTCCATGTGAGGATTCATCACACAGCACCATCTATGTAGCAGAGTGAGCCCTTACCAGATGTCACATCTGCCTGTGCCTTGACATTAAACTTCCCCATCTCTGGAACTATGAAAAATAAACGTATATTTATAAACTGCTCAGTTTAAGGCATTTTGTTATATAGCAGGCTGAACAGAATAAAACACATACTTTTAATAATCATTACTACAACCAAGCATAAGAAAGCAAACAGAACAAGCAGAGAGAAGACTTGAACAACAATATAAATCAACTATGATTAACAGACATTTATAGAACTCTCATCCAACAACAGAATATGCTTCAAGTGTATGTATAACATTCTTCAAGGTAGACCTACATTAGGGCACTTTAATAGCCTCAATAAATTTAAAAGGCTTAAAAGCATGCAAAATTTGTTTTTGACCACAATTGATTAAAATTAGAAATAAGAAGAAAATTTCAGATATTTACAAATACGTGAAAACTTAAGAAAATTCTTCTAAATAATCAATAGGTCAGAGAAGAATCACAAGGGAAATTAGAAAATGCTTTAAGATGAATAAGAACAAAACAAAACATATCAAAACTTGTAGGATGCAGCCAAAGCAGTCCTTAGAACAAAATTGTTAGCTGTAAAAGCTTATATATAAAATTAGACATATTTCAAATCAATATTCTACTACTATATTCTACTACTATTTCTTCTACTGTAAGAAACCAGAAGCAAAAGAGCAAAGAGAACCCAAAGCAAACAAAAGGAAGGAATAATAAACATTAGGGAAGACAAATAATGTAGAGAAAAGAAAAACAATAGAGAAAAATCAATGATACCAAAACTTTGCTCTTTGAAAAGATCAACAAATTCACCAACCTTTAGCTAGAATTACATAAGAAAAAGAAAGAAAGAAAGAAGGTACAAACAACTGAGGTCAGAAAAAAATTGAGGAAAAGAGAGGATATTACTACTGATCTCACAGAAACAAAAATAATCATAGGGGAATGTGATGAATAACTATGCCAACAAATTAGAAAATCTATATGAAATTAAAAGTCCTAGAAAGACACCAGTTGCTCAGAGAAAGTATAATATCTGAATATCCAAAAACAAATAAAGAAATTAATAATTTAAAATTTTTCCACAAAGATTTTCAGGCCAAGATGGTTTTACTGGTGAATTCTACCAATATTTAAATAGTTAATACCCATTATTCACAAAATATTATGAAAGGTAGATGAAGACAAAAAACACTTTTCAATTCATTCTATGAGGCCAGTACTACCCTGCTACTAAAACCAGACAAAGATAACACAAGATAAGAAAACTGTGCATCAATATCCCTTATGAATATAGATGTAAAAGTTATCAATGAAATACTAGCAAACTGAATCCACAGAATACAAAAAAGATTATTTATCATGGACTCATGGGATTTAGTCCAGGAATACGAGATTGTTTTAACATACAAAACTCATTCAATGAAATACACCAAGTTAATACATTAAAGAACAAAAAATGTATAATATGCTCAATAGGCCCAGAAAAAACAATTGGAAAAATTCAACATTTTTCATTATAAACAAAGCAAAACAAAATACAAAGACTCAACAAACTAAGCATAGTAAAGAATCCTCTCAACCTGATAAAGTGCTTCTAAGAAAAAAATCACAGCTATCTCATATCTAATAATAGAAGACTACATGCATTCACTTTAAAATCAGGAACAAGACAAGAATATTTGCTTTTACCACTTCTACTCAACATTGTACCATATCTTCTAGCCAGGGCAGTTAAGCAAAAATAAGAAAAAAGTGCATCCAGATTGGAAGGGAAGAAATAAACTATTTCTGTTTTGCAGATGACATTATCTTGAACATAGAAGTCTTAAGAAATATACAAATAAAAATTATTCATCAAGTTTGCATGATTCAATGTCAATATAAAAATCAATTTTATTTCTATAAAGGAACAGTGAACAATGTAAATACAAAATCTATAAGTGCTATTGTCAATAATGTAAAAAAGAATAAAATACATAGCAATAAAGATCACAAAATATATACTAGACTTCTTACTGGAAATTTGTTAATGAAACCAAAAATTATTGAAATAAATTAAAGAAAACAAAAATAAATGTTAATAGAAAATTACGTCATCATCATGGATTAGAAGACTTAATATTGTTAAAATGGCAAAACTCCCCAAATTGATCTGCATATTCAACACAATCCCTCTCCAAATCCAAGCTGGCATCTTGGCAGAGATTGACATGCTGATCCAAAATTCACATGGAAACTTAAAAAACCTGGAATAGGCCTGGCACAGTAGCTCAAACCTGTAATCCCAGCCCTTTGGGAAGCCAAAGTGTGCAGATCATTTGAGGCCAGGATTTGAGATCAGCCTGGCCAACATGGCGAAGCCCCATCTCTATTAAAAATTTAAAAATTAGCTGAGCATGGTGGCACAAGCCTGTAATCCCAGCTGCTCTGGAGGCTTACGTGGAAGAATCACTTGAGCCAGGGAGGCGCAGATGGCAGTCTGCTGAGATCCCACCACTGCTCTCCTGGGCAACAGAGTGAGAATCCATCTTAAAAAAAAAAAAAAAAAAAGTCAGAACAATAAAAATAATCTTGAAATAAATTACAAATACAAAATAATAATAAATTACAAATACAAAGGACTCATATGTTCCTGTTTCGAAACTGACTACAAAGCTACACTAATAAGTGTATCAAGTCAGTTAAATGTGAGTAAAAATAGTCTTTTAACAAATAGTCCCAGGGCAACTGGTTAGCCATAGGAAAATGATACAGCTTGACTTCTACCTCATACCATACAGGGGCCGTAGATCTAAAAGTAATGGCTAAGATTATAACAATCTTAGAAAAGAAATAGGAGTATATGTTTTTTGCCTTAAATTAGTCAATAGATTCTAGCTGTAACATGAAAAGCACACATTACAAAAGAAAAAAAAAATACATTGTACTTCATCGAAATTAACTTCTGTGCTCCAAACTATGTTATCAAGAAAGAGCAAAAGCAAACCAGCAGTTACCACCACCTGGCTGAAGGACAAAAGGAGGATAGAGCATTACCAGATTGTGAACTGAAACTGGGTTCCACATCAACAGCTGGTACCTGGGAATCAGGGTGATTTTGGTAGGAGTTGAAGTAGAAGAGAGAACAAAGTCACTGCCTACCACAGGAGCAGAGAGAATATACACATACCCTGGCTTTTCTCTTTCTCTTGACCTTCAGTGTTATGCCAGTTTTCTCCCATTAACTGAACTCTGATAGAAGCAAGATAGGCTGAGAAATATATTTTAAAAGAGCTGGACTTTTTCATAGAATCATGCACATAATGTGAGGAAAAGCATCAAGGAAAAAATAGAGAAATGACTGACAATACATCATTCTCTGAATTTATGCTTTTATACCACAAATTAATTGTCATGGTTTTCCAATAGGTGAAACACAAAAATAGGGAATATTCATACCACAATATTTCTCTTTTCAAATCTGTGAACAGCATGAACTCCTAGCCTGAATTTGTGTGTGTTGGTGTGTGTTTTGTATTTTTAATTCCAAAGAAGCTTGGGAAGGTGGAAAAAGAGTGTTAGTTGCTTGGGTTCCTGTATGTATATAATATCCCTCCACCTTGTCGATTAAATAACATTATTGTTATGTATTCAATTACTGAAAAGGCTAAATGGAAGAATATATATATAATTTTTAGTACAAGGTCTTACACATAGATGTACATAGTTACTATTCTGTTACTTCACTACAATCCTATTATAACAGTGCCCTTCTAGACAATTTTTCTCTTTGGTAAAGTTATGTTTTGTTCTTATTAAGAAGCTCTACTCTCTTATGAATGATGCTTGGTATGCAACCTGAAGGCCATCATTTTAGCTGGCAACTTCCAAGACTGCTGCCTTTGGCAAAGGGAGGTGGTTGCTGGGTTGTGCGATTTACATTACATGGATTCCTGCTCAATTATGATATGCAATCTGGCTAATATCCATTCACTGAAAATAAAATGCATGTGTAAAAAGTTAGTCTGAGACAGGGAAGCCATGACTAAGGAACAAACGTAAAACTGGTGTTGGGGAGAAGAAAAGAGGTGTTCCAAGTGGCAGCGAAAGCAGTAGTAAGTCCTTATAGATGATATCCACTTTACTATTAAAATACTAAATTCCTTGATAGGAATTCATTAAGCAGTTTTGCAGTCTGACACTAGCAGCCAAATAGCACGGTTGCTATCCTGTAAAATTAGTTATTTAATTGAAGTGAACAATTTGTGCAGGGGTCCTCATTATCCTCATGGAATTCACAGAATCCCTAATCTGTGGTTCTGAGTCAGTAGCCTGCAGCAGCGGTAGAGGGAAGGAACAGCCTAGCATTGCTGTTAAGTTCTTTTCGTGGATGAAGCATAAAACTCAAGGTCATGACCATTTATATTCATTAAAAATCCCACAGAATTTTGAGACAGAATAGGGATGTTCACTCTCTCTGGTGTCCTGGCTAACTTCCAGCTGGCTAATTACTTTCTGCCTGTAAAAAAAATGATTCTTCTGCATTTGGTGTTGGCTGAGACCTTTATTTA
Source organism: Cheracebus regulus (assembly GCA_963574635.1). Lineage (NCBI taxonomy): Eukaryota > Metazoa > Chordata > Mammalia > Primates > Pitheciidae > Cheracebus > Cheracebus regulus. Next base: position 71,628 of record CAUYQU010103722.1, read on the forward strand.
TTTATTTTTCCTATTTCCAGTTTGCATCTGTTGTGAAACTGGTGCTAAACTCTGATAGAAGCAAGATAGGCTGAGAAATATATCTTGAGAGGGAAAATGCTATCTGCTCTTTCTGGAATGGTTTTTGTACATATTCTCTGCCACCCAGAAATCTTTCGTGAGCCCCAGAAGTTTAAAGTTATGTTGTATAATCATAACCTCTGCCACATTATCAATTTTCTAGGATTAATGGATGGACTAATGTATTTTCAAGCTATTTTCTTGAATTTTTGTCTTCTCTGGATTTTATTATATTACATGCATATATATGTAATTCAATATTTTATAACATTTTCATAACTATTTTGATGCACACATAGGAAAGCCAGGACAGATGGATATCTAGATATTATGTCACAATATGTTGCTCATTATTCTTTCGTTTGTTTCATATTTCTGTAACATAAGCTTGTATGCCTTAACATGCATAGTCATTCACCACAGACTATATCTTTTTTAAGCTCTGCTTTTGATGTAAACATCTTAGGAATTTTATATAATATAATTATTTCTGAAGATTAGAAGGATAATGGCGCTGCCAAATCTCTTCCCATAGGCAACTTTTAATCAAGTGGATTTTTCTCCCCAGGCTTCTTGTTTAGCATACCTGTGGGAATCAAAGAGAAAATCATATTGGAAAGTCACCTGGAGGTTGACTGCTATTTTTTGAAAAAGTTGAATGAAGGTTGATTTCAAAGTAGAAAAATGTTTCTACCTCCTCTTTTAAAAGCACTTTCCTCCCCTAATTTCTTCCCGGAGTATAGTAGTTGTTCTCTACTCAGAGAGCAGCATTTATTCTAAGTCTGGATTGCTATGTTGGTAAGTTGTAAAGAATCAGTTTAGCTTGTATATTTACAAAGATGTCATACATTTAATTGCAAATCGAAGGCAAAAGATAGGTGAATTGTTTCTGAAAGGGAGTCCTCCCTCTCTCCCTCAAAAAAAGTGGTCAGGCTTAGTCACTTGAAAATCCAGTCCTACCTATGCCTGGTATCAAAGTTTAAATTGACCAAAGTCAAATGTTAAAATGTTTTTAATGGTTATTTGAACCAATGTTTTATTGATATAAACAAGAAAATTAAATTGAAATTATTGCATCAAAGTTACAGAACTAAAAGTGGCAAGACTAGAATCTAATATTCTTGTGACTCTTCCTACTATCCGGAAAATCTTACTAGGACCTCAAAATTTTGAAAATTTTAGCTGGTACTATCATATCCTCTACCTCTTTCTTAATATATTTTCTAGAATAATTGGAAAAACATTTCTACTAGTCTTCTTAAACTTATGCCTCTTTTAGACTTCACTATATTGTTTGCTATCAGCCAAGACTCCTCTATATATACATGATTGTGTATATATAAGAGATGAGACTTACTATTTCCTGTGCCTTAGAAAAATAATCTTAAATTGAATCTTGATTATTCAGAAAGCCTGGGATCTGTGCTACGGAAGGAAGACATTGAACTACAAAAAATGTCAGACATGACATTCATACAAAGATTCATCCAATTTATCAAGACAGACATAGAAAATTGGATGCTACATGAAAAGGAGGAGCATGCCCTGTGGAAGTGATTTTGATGAGTGGTTTGTGGTGGTTGAATAGAGCTGTGATAAGATGCTTCACATGAGAGGGTGAACAGAGTAAAAAAGAAATTTAGTTTGTTCCATAGGAGTTGCCAGCCTGGATAAGATTACTGATCCATAATTTTGGATACCTTCCCATAGTAACAGGGGCTTATTTCAAGAGCTTATCAAGAAGTCAAAATTATTTCATCAGATTCCAAGCCAAATGAACTATGCAAATGAAAGTTGAAAAAGATTTGAGAAGAGATTAGATGAGAAATTAAAAATCTACAACAATGGCCAATTAGTTTTTTGAATAATCACTTGTACCACTTCTTTTGAATATTTACTTACACGTGATATTCATTAATAATTATATCATTGGCTCATGCCTGTAATCCTAGCACTTTGGGAGGTTAAGGCAGGTGGATTGCCTGAGCTCAGGAGTTCAAGACCAGCCTGGGCCACGTGATGAAACCCTGTCTCTGCTAAAATACAAAAAATTAGCTGGGTGTAGCAGCGTGCATCTGTAGTACCAGCTACTTGGGAGGCTGAGGCATGGAACTGCTAGAACTCTGGATGCAGAGGTTGCAGTGAGCTGAGATTGTTCCATTGCACTCCAGCCTGGGCAACAGAATGAGACTCTGTTTCTAAAAAATAATAGTCATATCATTTCATTAAATTTTACTCTGGCTGCAAGGGAAGATCTTAAAACTCTTGTGTCTACAATAAACATAGATACCTTTTAAGAAATGTGGCTTTAAAAATCTTTTTCAAATATATGATGCAGTGGCATGTAAAATCATAATTGAATGTAACTATATGCATCTGCCCCAACTGATTGAGGTAGAACTAGACAAACACAATAAGATTAGACAGGAGATAGGCTGGCCACACTAGAGCTAGCTGGATATGACAGCCTATCTAGAGCACATTAGATGATGGCTCCCCAACACACACACACATATAAATGCAGGTAATTTAAGGTTAGATTTCAATTTTATTATTTTCTATAATGCTATCTAGTTGAAATAATTCCACTTATTAAGAACTCCATCTTTCTCCACCTAATTTGAGATGTCACCTTTATCAGATATTTTATCAAAGGTCTATATTCAAATACTAAAGGTTTACTTATTTTTTTTTCTAATTTTCTCTGTTGACTTATTTTCCTATTCATGGGCTAGTACAACACTATCTTAATTATAGGGGGCTTACAATATATTCTAATATCAGCAGAGACTGTTCGCTTTCACCCCTACTCTCATATACAATTGTTTTTACTTTTTTTCTGTTTCCCTTTTTCTAGATATTTATGCTAGTTTATTTTTTCAAGCAAACTTTATACTCAAGTTCCAGGGATGGGAGATAGTTGAAATTGATGATGTTTATACTGCAACTGTTTTAATTTTATAGTTTATTGTAGGGATATTCATAACTTCATAATGTTGAGATATTTTGTATTTTGTTAAGTTTCATCTAGGTATTTTATATTTACTTGTCTTTGTATCTTTTTATTTATTACTATAGTGATGAATTCTTTTCTTCCATTATATCATCTAACCAATTTTGTTGCATATATGAAGGCTATTAATTTTGTATGTTGTGTTTTATAACTATATAAATATATATATTTTTTGAGATGGAATCTCACTCTGTCACCAGGCTGGAGTGCAATGGTGCGAACTCAGCTCACTGCAACCTCCAACTCCCTAATTAAAGTGATTCTCTTGCCTTAGCCTCCCTAGTAGCTGGGATTACAGGCATGTGCCACCATGCCCAGATAATTTTTGTATTTTTAGTAGAGATGGGATTTCACCATGTTGGCCAGGATAGTCTCGATCTTCTAACCTCATGATCCTCCCGCCGAGGCGTGAGAAAATTGATAGGAACTTAGATGAAAATTTTATTGGTAGCAGAAAAAGTAATATTTGATATTAGACTTTATATTTTATTTTCATTTGAATATATATTAGATTTTATAATATGTATATACTAACTGAAAAAAGCATTTTATGTTCTTTACAATAGCTACTAAACTTAATAGTAAAAGAATGCTGGCTAGGCATGGTAGCTCACACCTGTACTCCCAGAACTTTGAGAGGCCAAGGACAGTGGATTATGAGGTCAGGAGATCAAGACCATCCTGGCTAACATGGTGAAACCCCGTCTCTACTAAAAATACAAAAAAATTAGCCAGATGTGGTGATGTGTGCCTATAGTTCCAGCTAATCAGGAGGCTGAGTCAGGAGAATAGCTTGAACTCTGGAGGTGGAGATTGCAGTGAGCCGAGATCATACCACTGCACTATAGCTTGGGCAACAGAGAGAGACTCTGTCTCAAAAAAAAAAAAAAAAAAAAAAAATAATGCCTAAATTTCTCTTTAACTTTTTCCTTTAAAGGGAAATGTCATATAATAAAACTAACTTAACAACAGACAAAATGGAGAGAAAAAGAGAATATTAAAAAGATGGCAAACATAAAACATAAGATGATAAATATAAAACTAAATATATCAATAATTTTATAAATATCCAATTATACACTGCTTACAAGACATACACCTCAAATATAAGAATTTACCTTAACTTTAAATATAAAAACACAAATTCAAAAAGGTTAAACTTACTGCAGAAAAAGATACACTATGCAAACATTAAGCAGAATAAAAGTGGTGAAGCTATATTATCACCAAAGTCAACTTTAATTCCATAAGACATATTAGAAATAGAAATATATTTCATGAAAATAAAAATATCAACCCATAAGGAAGATATGTAGATAAATAAAATCTGTATCAACTGAGTATCAGAGCTTCAAAATCTATAAAGCAAAAATTGAAGAAGTAAAACAAAAAATTGAAAATCCATGTCACATGTGAAAAACTTTAAAACCTTTTTTTTCTAGCTGATGGAATATTTAAAAAACACAATAGAAAAGACATAAAAAGATCTTAAAAAGGATTAATATGATTAATGCTAAATTCAACATGACTGAAAAAACTTTTCTTCAAATATTTGAAGTATTTACCAAATACTTCAAATATTTACCAAATGAAAATTTTTACCAAAATGAAATATTTATCAAATATTTTACCATGAAATATTACCAAAATGGCAATATGTTGAACCCTAGAGTAAGACTAAAAATTTTTCAAAGCTTTAAAATCATTTCCAAGCATGTTCTTTGACTATACAGGAATTAAGTTAGAAATCAGTTTTTTAAAAATCTAAACAATACCAAAGTTTTGTAAATTCAGCATATTATGCTAAGATAAACCATGAGAAAAGAATTACAAACAAAATTATAAATTAGTTGGAATAAATTTAATACAAATATAATATGTGAAAGCCTGTGGAAAGCAGTGAAAAATATGCTTAAAAATAAAAAGAAGGAGGAGGAGGAGGAAAGGGGGAAGAGGGAAGAGGGAAGAAGGAAGGAGGAGGAGGAGAGGAAGAAGAGAGAAGGGATGGGAGAGGAAGGAAAGGGAGGGGAGCGAAGTTACTTCCCCTGGTACTATTATGTTATTGAAATGGCTTCTTTTCTTAAACTTCAAGAACCAATCTTTGCTAGCTTCCAAATTTTCTTCTGTGGCTTCCGCACTTCTCTTACCCTTCTTAGAGTTGAAAAGAGTTAAGGCCTTGCTCTGTACTAGGCTTCTGTTAAGAGAATGTTGTGGCTGGCTGGATCTTCTAACCAGACCCTTCAAAATTCCTGTGTATCAGCAATAAGGCTTTTTGCTCATGTATTATTTGTGTGTTCACTGGAGTAACACTTTTAATTTACTTCAAGAACTTTTCCTTTCTAGTCACAACTTAGCTAACTGGAGCAAGAGACCTAACTTTCAACTGATCAAGGAAATAAGAGAGGACACAAACAGATAAAACATTCCATGCTCATGGTTAGGAAGAATCAATATTGTGAAAATGGGCATACTGCCCAAAGTAATTTATAGATTCAATACTAACCCTGTCAAGCTACCTATGACCCTCTTCTCAGAACTGGAAAAAACCACCTTAAAGTTCATATGGAACCAAAAGAGAGCCCACATAGCCAAGACAATCCTAAGCAAAAAGAACAAAGCTGGAGGCATCATGCTACCTGGCTTCAAACTATACTGCAAGGCCACAGTAATCAAAACAGCATGGCACTGGTACCAGAACAGAGATATAGACCAATGGAATAGAACAGAGGCTTTGGAGGCAATGCCACACATCTACAACCATCTGATCTTTGACAAACCTGACAAAAACAACCCTTTCTCTCCATTATGTGAGAACACAGCTAGAAGTTGACTGTCTATTATAAGACAGGAAGAGGACTCTCATCAGAACTAAACTATGCTTGAACTCTGACCTAGCCTCCAGGACTATGAGGAAACAAGTATCTATTGTTTAAGCTACCTAGTGTATGGTATTTTGTTATGGTAGCCTGAGAAGATTAATGCAGGAACATATTGAGTGAATGAGCACAATACAGGTTGTAGAGTAAAATTCTTATGGATTTGCATTCTTGTATTTTGTAACAGTAATTACTATTGTCATCATATTCTTTGAGGGTTTGACCAGCCTGAGGCTTTAATTTCTTCCACTCCAGCTCATATCCTTGAGGGCCACTTCTTCTACTCCATAGAGATTTTTATGCTGTCCTTCATAATGTTCATCCTTAACTTCTCCATCTGCTTTATTGTCTGATTCTTCTGACCTGCTACTTGAAGTTGCTTCAGGCCTTAAGCTTGCATGGTACTTTCCCTTTATTTCTTTTGTAAGGTACATCACCATCACTGGCTTATATGGATCCAAAACTGCCAGTGAGAACACAAAATAAATGGCAAATAAAAGCTCGTAGCAGAATAAACAACAGTCATTGCAACCCACACTTTGGGGTGTGCCACGCTAAGTGGCTGAAGGTGTTTGTAGTATGCACAGTTCACATTGACTGTGACTGTGAATACACAGAGATAGTTATAGAGAAGTTAAAGAGGAAGAGATTTATGTATTTTTCACATCTCAATGGTACATACAGTAATAAATTACTTCATATAGAAGTTTGTTAAGTGAAATTTGGATATAGTAGAAAAAATTAGGCTTTTTTCCTGTGTTTGTGGATTTCATGTATATTTCCTTTTGTATCACAAAACTGGGTACAATAAAAACTGTCTTATGTCAACATTCTGTGAAAAGGAAAAAAATATTGCTTGTGACTCAAATTATATTTGTTTTCTTAATTCACTGGCTATCTTTGTTTATATTTTTGGGTGGTCCATTAACAGTCATAGCGAAGAAATACAGTGCATGGCCGGTGATAGGGTGTGGGGCATAAAGAGGGGAGGTCAAGGAGCATTTCTTCTTTCTCTCATCATTTATGATAGCTATAAAAAAACTTCAGACTTTATCCATACAGGACGTGTATTACGGAGGCATGCTGCGCTAACCTTTTTGATTTGTATACTATTAGTATATGCCTTATTTTTGTCTCTTTACTTTAGTTTTAACCTTATGAATGAACAACTCTGTGTCTCTACTGTACGACAGCAATATTCAGAGAAGGAAGGGAATGTCTTCCCATTGTATAAAGGCCAAGGAAAAAAAATCTGTGAAGTAGACTGAGGAACAAAAGTTTGTGCTCTCAGGCAGATACAAAGAAGACTTGTAGTATTAAGATTTCTGAATATCTTTTGTAATCATTATGTTGTTAATTACCCAATTCAAAACTTGTATTACATAATAAAAGAGAGGACCCAGTGGTCCTTTACTAAAGAATATTTAGTCACACTTAGAAATCAAATTAGAAATTTGGTATCCTTAAATCTCTAGACACTTCCTATGTGTGATGAATATTTAGAATTCAATTGTCATCTACACATTTTGGCTAAGATCAAGTGCAGAATTCAGTTGTCATCTAAAGAAGTTGCTGTGTTGCAACTACTGGAGCTGTTTTGTTTTTGTTTTTTTCTGATGGGGGAAATGGATGACAGAAAGATGATAGGCTATTTAATCATTATTTTATCTCAAAATGCTTAGTATCTTCACTCTTAGACATACTGACTTCCACTAAGGGACATTAGAAGATCTCGTTTTACCTTATCCAAATAGTGACATTGCTTTTTATTTACATTTACCTCAGAATTTTGAGAAAGCAGCAATTAAGACAACTGATACTCTCATTACCTAACTGTCATATAAGTTTTCAGGATTAATTACCAGGATTTCTGCATGCTGAGGCGTCTGAGAAGATGTTGGGCAGATAACTATAACACAAGACTCCTTACATACACAAGCATACACACACACACACTTTCCCACACACACACTCCTTTGCACTTCAATGTAAGCTGCTACTAAAACTTCCTTTTTTCCCTAGCAGTGCCAACATAACAGTTTTGCTTTGCAATTGCAAGAAAACAGACTAGGAATAAACACTGTACTAGTGCAGGCCAGAATA
>CAUYQU010103723.1:0-24781 GCA_963574635.1 Cheracebus regulus
CTCTTGTCATCCCTCCAGTAATTACCTTGAAGGAAATCCCAGTTGTCACATCTCTTCAACCACAAATATTTCAATGTATGTTTTTAAAAGATAAAGACTCTTTTTTTTTTTTTGGGACAGAGTTTCGCTCTTGTTGCCCAGGTTGGAGTGCAATGGTGTGATCTTGGCTCACTAAAACCTCTACCTCCTGGGTTTAAGCGATTCTCCTGCCTCAGCCTCCTGAGTAGCTGGGATTACAGGCATGTAGCACCACGTCCAGCTCATTTTGTATTTTTAGTAGAGGAGTGCTGAGAAGTTGACACTGAGGTCTCTGGTTCCGTCTCCTCCCATCACCCTCCGAGATTAATCTGGCCAGGAGGGAAGGAAAGGACCCATGGGGATGGAGGCTGGGAGCAGGAGAAGAATCCATCTCCACGTTGAGGTGCTGGAAACTCCACTAGGCAGCAGGACAGCCAAGGCAGCTGTTGCAGTGATCCAGGAAGGCAGGGACAGGGTGACCGCAGGGACTGACATCTCTCTGAGGAGGAAGGCACAAACCGCAGGTCATATTTTGGTTCCTGTAATTATGTTCAAAGGAGTCCCAGGCACCTGGTTATGCAGAAGCTCTAGGTTTTGGTGACTTTTGAATGCTCACTTGAACTCTTGGGAATAACAGAGGAATCAGAATTACCCAGAACTGTTAATGGAGAATTTTGGTGACTTTAAAAATGCTTTATTTCTTTGTACTGTACCTTTTTCCAAAAACAAGTTTTGGAAAATTTTGGAAAAGATGGAAAATTTTTCCTTCTTAAATTGTATATGCTTACTGTTTTTTCAGATAACAGCATCACATGTTTATTAAGACACACACACACACACACACACACACACACACACACACACCCCCTTCATCTCAGAAATGCTTACCACAGAAATCCTACCTGCCAGATAAAGTGTGAAAGAAAATCTGCTGAACTTTTAACTCTAGTTATCTGTTAGTTGTGTGGGGAGGGGATCACAAGAGCTGACAGTTAGTGCTAACCATGCGTTTGAACCTGCTTCTTGTTTGAGCAGGTATTCTATTTGTCATTGGGAACCCCCAACCAACCCTGCCTAAAACCCAACCAATTTGGATGTGACGAAATGTAATAATAACAAAATGGCACCATATTAGACATGGTTTAACAGATTGCTTTTTAATTTAACAATATATCTAGGGATGTGGAATCATTATTAAATAGGCAGTTATAGTAGTTCTTATAACTATAGTTACTATGTAGGCATTGCTCAGAAATTACAATCATGGAAGTAAAAAATTTGAAGTCATACTTCTTATTAATTGATCAGTGGTAGGCTTATGTAATTTATCAGGACAAATAATTGGTACGCTGCTTCATTCTGGGAATCCAGAAGATCCGATTCTTAATCCTGCTTTAAATTTGTCCTCCCTCCAGAGACTGCCTGGATTTGGCCCAACAGGCGGCGTGTAGTCCAGGAAACCCTGAGAGCAGTGGACTTTCTCAGGAAACCTCATTCTATCATGGGCAAAGTGCTTGCCAGTGGTTCTCTTTCTTCTTTTCATCTTTTGCTCCCATAGACAAGGAGGCAGAATCTTCTTTCCAAATCACTTTTAAAAAATACCCCCACAGGATATCAAGTTGAGACATTATGACAAACCTATATGTCTTATTAATCGTGCCGAGTGCTCATGGCTAGAAGTGAACACTGTGGTTCAAGCAAAAGTAAAAAGCAGAGTCCCTATCCTGAAGTTCCTAAATATGTATTTTCCTAAATAACCCAGTGCTGAGCAGAAGCTTTCTTAACTTTGATGGTACTTCTGGGGACTGAGTTCATCTCCCCTCTGAATGGCCAGGTTGTGTGATGAGTTTGGAAGTGAGGCTGCAGCCAGGGATTGAGCACTGGGTTTCTGCATGCATCTGCACATTTCCTCAAATGCAGTCCACAGGCCACAGTGCAATTAAACACCCAAACCGCCAAGTTCAGTTTCTGAATCCACTACATCTCCCTAGGCCTGACTTGCATATTAAAGACATCTGCTAACACATAATATCAATGTATAATCTGTTTACCTGTCATATGTACCCCTCCCAAGTATATTTCATTTTTAAATGATTATATCTTAAAGACCAGAAACAAGAGATATGGAGCTTAGAGTATAATTATCAAAAAAGTTACTAATAATTAGCCAAACAAAAGCCACCCCTGAAACTGAGTTCATGCAAACATATTTCTGCCAGCTTGGATTTTAGATGAACACATTATCTGCAATCGTTTTCTCAAATGGAGTGCCATTTACAGATATCTGCCAAGCCTCATCAAAACAGACAAGCCCCTAGAATCAGAGTTAGCATATATAGTGCGGCTGGACAGGGCAACAGTCTTTTCCCCAGGGCTCTCTTTTATCAGCCGCCCTGACCAAAGAATAGAACCCAGTGTTTTATGTTTCAAGTGTACCATATGGCATGATATGAGTGCTCTTTAATGACTTATTAGCATATTCTTCCAACTAAGCTTTCCTAGTTAAACCAGCTTGACAAAAGCTGAATTTTAAAATATTTGCATGAAACCTCCTGGAATAAACATGGCTTGGTCATTGGTTTGCTTTTGCTTGTAGATAAAAGAGAAGCCATTGATCCTTCACGACAAGACTCGTGAAAACATCGAGTTGGCCACCTCTTCTCTACCCCTCAGGAGCTGAAGATTTTTGGAATGTCTGCAGCATAATTCAGACATGTTCTCTTCCCATGGCATGACGATTCCCTGTTCTGCCTAGATTTTGTGCTTTACATAATGCTTATTCTGCCTTCTGTGACCTTGATCCTTCCTTTGTGGGAATGAGATTTTCTGGCTGAGATCTAGTCACCTGGCTGCCTCATTAAAAACCTTTTAGCCTTTGGAGGAGGACCAGACACCAGATCAGGGCTTGGGACTTCTCACTATGGCTTGGCTAGGAGTGATATGAACCTGGGGGTGAGTGATGTTTCCCTTGAGACTGCCCAAATTGTCTCTGTGAAAATAGGGTCTGTTAGGATGAGGGTGGACAGAATGTAGACATCCTCATTCCATAAACAGAGGAAGAAAGCCTCTCTATCTATTATTGCACATGCTGTAGTGTTTTGTTTTGTTTTTTTCTTTTCAGATTTGTCTGAATGTAAATGTCCCCTTTTCTCTCTTTCCTATGTCAGCTCTTGATACTTTTTGTAGGTCAGATTGCTCTTGGTGGAGGTTACCAGTGACCACATATGATAAAGGTGACCATCCTTGGGGACCCCACAATAAAGCTTCCTTATCATTCTAGTACAACCACAATAATATGAGCATGTGAATACTGATTTTTTTAAAGAAAAGCTATTTTATGGCAGACACTGACAGAAACCCCTTGTCCATAGTTATTTTCCAGTTAGAGTAGCCATATGACACTGTCATGACCATAACATAAGTGGAAGTCTGTTGGACACAGTTTCTGGAAAAACTTTTGTTTTTCTGGTAAAAAGAGACAAATCCAGCTGGCCTGTGCCTTGCCTTTGTTTCTATCTTCTTGTGTGGAATGTAGATGAAATGGCTTGAGGTACAGCAGCGGTCTTGTAACCATGAAACAATAAACAATTGAATAGAAGCCAACACACCAAAAGTATAAACCAAATAAACTTCATATGTCAAGGGGCTATTCTTCAGGTTTAGTGCAATCCCACTTTGTGGATTAGGAAACTGAAGTGAGAGTGGCTGAGTGACTTGCTCAAGATCAAATAAGTCCTCTGACTTTAAGTGCTGTCCTTTTTCTATGTATTTTGTTAACAAGTCAGACTCAATACTTTTTACTGTTACTGTGCTCTTACTAAACACCATTGTCTATGCTAATCTTTTTATATGCATTATTTTATTTAACCTTTACAAAAACCCTGTGAAGTAGTGCTATGGACTGAAATCTGTCGCCCCAAGATTCATAGGTTGAAGCCCTAACTCCCAGTGTGACTATATTTGGAGAAAGGGCCTTAGGAGGTGACTAAGGTTAAATGACATCATAAGGGTGGGACCCTAATTCAATAGAATTAGTGTCCTTATAAGAAGAGACACCAGAGAACACCTTCTCCAATCCCTACCATATGACTTGGCCATCTATAAGCCAGTAAGAGGGTCCTCTCCAGAACCTGAATTGGCCAGCACCTTGATCTTGCATTTTGCAGTATCCAAAACTGTGATACATTGATTTCTGTTGTTTAAGCCACCCAGTCTGTGGTAGTTTGTTACAGCAGCCCCAGCAGACTAAGGTAAGTAGATACTATTATTATGTCCCCTTTGCAGATGAGGAAGATGAAGCTCAGAAAAGTGAAGTATTTTCAAGGCCACAGAGCTAGTAAGTGGTACTTTTCCTTTCTTCAAAAATTAATATCCTTACGGCCAATATGTGATCAGTCCTGTTAATACATGTATACCAAATTATTTCAATTTTTAAAAGTAGTAATATAATACTTCAGAACAGGAGTTAGTACATTTTTTCTGAAAAGAACTAGCTAGAAAACAGTTCAGGCTGGCTGTGTGCAGTGGCTCATGCCTGTAATCCCAGTACTTTGGGAGGCCGAGGCGGGTGGATCACCTAAGGTCAGGAGTTCGAGGCCAACCTGGCCAACATGGTGAAACCTAATCTCTACTAAAAATACAAAAATTAGCTGGATGTGGTGGCATACTCCTGTAATCCCAGCTACTCAGGAGACTAAGGCTGGAGAATCGCCTGAACCCAGGAGGCAGAGATTGCACTGAGCTGAGATCACGCCATTGCACTCCAGCCTGGGTGACAAGAGCAAAACTCTGTCTCTTAAGAAAAAAAGAAAATAGTTCAGGTTTTGTGGACCATATGGTCTCTGTTGGAACTACACAGCTCTGCACTGTGAAGGTAGCCATGAACAATTCAAGAGTGAATGGGCATGGTCATACTCAGATAAAGCTTTATCTGCAAAATCAGATGGTAAGCTGGGTTTGGCTCATGCCCAGGTCATGGTTTGCTGATTATTGCTTTAAATCAATGTTAAAATGACACTGCTTTTTAAATGAGATGTGCTGGGTTTGAATTCTGTTGTGTAACTTTGGGTAGATCCTATCATCTGGGCCTCATTTTCCAAATTAGAATGATAACACCTCCTCTGCCAGCCAGAAGGGTCATTGTTGGGATCATGAAAGGTACTAGACGTGGAGGAGCTCTGAAGAAGAGCAAGTGCTTATGCAGACACAATTTGATATGGGTATAATTTGATATACTTCAGAGTGTTCCTGGAAGCCCTAACCCAGGCAGAACATCCTTAGTTTAAAGCCTGGACTCAGCTGAGGCCGATATGGGTCACTCCAGGGAAGGAAACTCCTCCTCATATGGGGGTCTTTCAGTGCCCATCAGGCTATAACCTCCAGTGAGATCTGTAGCGGAGCCAGCCCTTGGGTGGATTCCAGGCCCCCTGGCATGGAAAGCAATCTTTGGCTTTGAGCCTGCATCTTCAGTGCCAGAGCTGTTTATCTGAGCTAGGGAGGACACCACGGGGAGTGATACTCCTGGTAAGGAAGAAACAGGGCAGCCTGCATCTCTGCTGAACACAAGCCTAAACATGAACAAGGATTCTGCCTGCTTGTCCATGCCGCAAGAAATCAGGCTGGGGGTATAAAGGAGAAGCCAGATAACCCTTCCTTTCCTTCTTTTTGATTTGCTCTCTGAAAGTATCTTTTCTTTTTTCTTCTTGAGACAGTCTCGCTCTGTTGCCCAGGCTGGAATGTAGTGGCACGATCTCAGCTCAGTGCAACCTCTGCCTCCTGAGTTCAAGTGATTCTCCCTCTGCCTCCTGAATAGCTGGGATTATAGGCACATGCCATCATGCCTGGCTAATTTTTGTATTTTTTTTTTTTTTCTGAGACAGAGTCTTGCTCTATTGCCCAGAGCTGGAGTACAGTGGTGCAATCTCGGCTCACTGCAACCTCTGTCTCCCCAGTTCAAGCAATTCTCCTGCCTCCCTCCTGAGTAGTTGGGATTACAGGAGCATGCCAGCATGCTTGGCTAGTTTTTGTATTTTTAGTAGAGACGGGGTTTCAACATGTTGATCAGGCTGGTCTCCAACTCCTGACCTCAAGTGATCCACCCACCTCGGCCTCCCAAAGTGCTGGGATTACAGGTGTGAGCCACTGACAGGGTTTCACAATATTGGCCAGGCTGGTCTTGAACTCCTGACCTCAAATCATCCACCTGCCTCGGCCTCCCAAAGTGCTGGGATTACAGGCATGAGCCACTTTGCCTGGCCTTATTTATTTCTTAAAGTGAGATTATCTTTGCAGTTACTGGCCTCTGAGAAATGTTTTAGTCTCTGAGAATTTTAGAAAGCCAACTTCTTGAAAAAATGAAGAAAGAAAGGAAGAAAACCCTTAAAAACGTGTCTTACTTCTGACATGGACATATTTAGAGGACATTATGCTGAGTAACATATGCCAGGCACAGAAAGACAAATACTATGTCATTGTCTTTACTATATAATCTCACTTACATGTGGAGTCTGAAAAAGTCAAACTCAGAAGTAGAGAGGAGGATGGTAGTTACCAAAGGCTGAGCACAGGGAGAATGGGGAAAGGGGAGAGGTTAGTCAAAGGTTCAAAGTGCCAGTTAGACAGAGGGAATCAGTTCTAGTGATCTATAGCACAGCATGGTAACTACAGTTGATAATAATGTATTGTGGCTGGACACAGTGGCTCTCACCCATAACCCCAGCACTGGGAGGCCAAGGCAAGAAGATCACTTGAGCCTAAGAGATCAAGAGCAGCCTGGACAACATAGGAAGACCCTGTCTCTACATAAAATAAAAGTAAAATATCAACTGGCTGTGGTGGCATGCATCTGTAGTCCCAGCTACTTGTGTGGTTGAGGTGGAAGGATCACCCTGAGCTCAGGAGTTTGAGACCAGCCTAGGCGACATAGTGAGATTCTCTCTCTACAAAAAATTTAAAAATTAGCTGGGCATGAGCCAGTGGTCCCAGCTACTTAGGAGGCCAAGGCTGGAGGATTGCTTGAGCTCGAGAGGTTGAAACTGTAGTGACTTGTAATTGTGCCACTGCACTCCAGCTCGGGTAACAGAGTGAGACCCTGTCACAAAAGCAAACCAACAAAATAAAAATAATAATATATTGTGTATTTCAAAATTGGTAAAGGGTAGATTATCAATGCTCTCACTACAAAGAAAGGGTAAGTGTGTGAGGTGATAAGTATGTTAATTAGCCTGATTTAATCATTCTACAATGTAAGCATGTATCATAATATCACATTGTACCTCATAAATATATAAATTATCACTTTAAAAATAAATTTGAGGCTGGGTATGGTGGTTCACACCTATAATTCCAGCACTTTGTGAGGCTGAGGCTAGAGGATTGCTTGAGTCTGGAGTTCAAGACTGGCCTGGGCAACACAGTGAGACCCCATCTCAAAAAATAAAAGAAAAGAAATTTTAAAAACTGAAAAAAAAAAACCCAAAACAAGCCTTAGGGAACCAGAAAGGGCTTCTTTAAATTTGTTGTTCTTTTGAGTTGCAGGAACTTGTTAGCATGGCGTTCACAAGCTGCTCTGTGAAGCTTTCTCTCCCACCGCGTTCCCAGTCTGCCCCATGTCCCGTCGTCCTGGGTTTCTTGGTCCTGACTGTATCATGTGGTTTTGGTGTGTGCTTTGCTCTCAGTTCCACTTCCTGGAATGTTCTCCCATTTTCACCTTCCCTCCTTGGACACATACACTTCCCTCCTGCCAACTTTGTTTGGGCAGCTCTTCCATCGCCTCTGAAGAAGGGCTCCAAAGGAAAATCTTCTCAGGCCCCTGCCCCCCACGCAGCAGAACCATTCCCTCCTCTACTCTTTCCCCTCCATGCTTTATATTCATCTTTAGTTTAACCCTGAGGTTGAATTGTCTTATTCATCTCTGTTTTCTTCCAGGCTTCTTACATACAGTAGGTACTTAAATACCCAGTGAATAGGGAATAAAAGCAGCCAGGGGTAATTGACATCCACAACCTTGGAGTGAGGAGACTGACTCTCATCTCTCTGTTGAACATGAAACAAGTCCTTTCTGTGTGAAGAAAGGCTTTGTAAACTGTCATCTGCCACTCATCTTCAAGGCCATTCTCTTTTAGAATGAGTTGTGTTGATGGCCTTTATACTGCTTGCCTTTATTCCTACTTGTGTGTTTCCTAAAGAGATGGATCTCATGAGATGAAGTAGTGATTTGAGAACAAATCAGCGCCAGCTCTGCTTTTATCTCCAGAGAATGGACTCTTCTCTGAGATCCAGGGGATTTTATTTCTGGCTCTATCCTCATGTATCTCTATGTTCATGCTCTAGCCTACAACCAAGGCCCCTTTAGCAGCATGTCAGAATGAAGAGGGTCTGATCTCTGAAACCTGATTCTGACCGGCCACAGCTCTAGTTGCGGAACATCTATACTGCATTTTCTGGAACCCTCCCCGCAACAGTTACCCTGTCAGAACCTCAGTCAACTGCATGTCATCATCTTCATAGCCTTTTTTTCTATGGTCACAAAGTCAAGGGACAGCAATGCCAGCAAATCCTGAAGCTTAACGTGGCTAATTAGCTCACATACGCCACAGACAGGAGCCTGCACTATTTACGGCACCAAGAAGTGAGAAAATGTCCCCTACCATGGGTATCAGGTAACTAACACAGTTCTGCCAAAGTTTGGTTGTGAAACTCGAAGCCTCTGAAACCTGTTGGTGTTAAGTGCGCACCAAATATTCAATCCAGACATGTCGTGCTTGAACTATTCTGGGGCTCATAAACCTTTCATCAGAATCAGAGGTGAAATATTTGGCCTTATTTGTAAGTCCCATATTTCTAAAGACCTTGGGGGCTCATTTAGTATTCCCAGTAGAAGGTCACAAGGTTGGTTTTCAGGGATCCTGGTTCAGTGGAACTGATGACTTTAAGCAGGAGATACTTTCATGGTTTTCCAGAAAGCAGTACCTCACTCCTCCTGCACATTGCCTGCTCTGTCTCCTTCCCTCTCCCTAACTGCACCCCACAAAAACCCCCAAACACAAGCACTGTTGTATATCTGGCTTTACAGAGCCCTTATGTTTTTTGACCAAAACACTCTAACTTTTATTTAACGATAATATTAGGGAAGGAGCCTGTTCTTTTCAAGGCAAACTGTATTGCAAAAGGCTTTTTTTTCCCATCCAAAATTAGTGGAAGGGGGTGACAATTTCACAGCAACATGAAATCTAAGTGTTAGAGGGTCCTTTGAAATCATCTAGTCCACCCATCCTTTTACAGAGGACCCCACTGAGATCCAGGGGAGGTGGCCAGCCCAGGAGCACACAGTTGGGGCTTGGCTCTACTAGGTCTCAGGCAAGTTACCTAATGATTCATTGCCTCAGTTTCCTCACAGAGATTCAAAGGATTGAATGAGATAATCCACCCAAAAATAATTAGCACAGTGTCTGGCACAGAATGAATGTTAGCCACTGATTTACTGATGTTATTATTGTTTCCCAGATCATTTATTGCTAAGTTTTATTCTTCATTGCACCTGGCTCTGTCTTTATGTCACCAACAGTATGCTAAAATCTGGGCCTCAGAAGCTGCCTTATAATGGGAGGGTATGATGTATTTTGAGAGGATGTGATGATCTTATTTCTCCATATATTCAAAGCCTCCAGAGGTTCAGAAACCTTATGAACAAATTATCCCAACAGGTTCCTCTTAGGTTCCTATAATCACATAAGTTAAAAGATGAATTTTTAAAATGGAGTTGAAAATGTTTCCCTCATAAACCAGCTGCATACTTAAGATCACAGAGATGCTATTTTGATGGTCTGTTTCTGATGATTCGCTGGAGATATTTGGACAACCTGGGGCCATTATCTGCAAGTGTTATCTTCTCATTGATTGACTTCACTGCCTGGAACGTCCTTTCCTGAGACGGTCTTCCTTGAAGGTGGTGGCACTCAATCAGGCCTCTGGGGTGCCTGCACTTTCTCTCAGGGAAGGTCACCGTCCAACACACCGGCCCTCTTTGGGGTTCAATTAAGAAATCTGCTGTTGCTGTCTCCTGCAGGAAGGAGCTCCTGGCTGACTAACAAGAATAGCTAATGTTTCCTGAGCATGTATTATGTACCAGGCTTTACTTTGAGTATTTTACATTTATTTTCTCCTTGAATCTTCATAGCAATTTCATAAGATAGGTATTATTAGTAGTTTTGTTTTGCAGATGGAGAAATTGAGGCACCCAATTTAGAAGTTAAATACTTACTAAAGAGACAGGGTGCCCTCTCAAGTGTTCAAGCCGGGTTCCAACTCCCAGAGCTATGCCCTGCAGTGTACAACACTGTTTCATCCACAGATTTTGTCTCTGCTCCTGGGCAAAACAACCAGGTATTCATTCAAACAGGGCTCAAACTGAGCCCAACCTCACAGATGCTGGTTGATGTTGTGTTACAGACATTTATAGACATAGTTAGCCCCCATCCCACCTCTCCACAATTTATTCCCTCCTGCCCTCCTCACTTTAGGTAGCTGCTGCCATGGGGGCACTAGGATGTATTTTTCCCTTAAATGTTTCTGTGTTTTAACTACAAATGCATGTATCTGCATATCAAACATAGAATTATTTGGGGGTGTTTATGTGTTAGATGGTACATAAATGGTATTATACTCAATGGGTTGTTTTACAACTTAAAAAAAATTCAACATTATATTTTTGAATTTTATTCACATTGATAAATGCACATCTAGTTCATTCATTTTGACTGCTGTGTAGCATTACAATACGTAATTACATTATAGATTATTTTTGTCACTTCTATTGATAAACAATACTGCTGTGAACATTTAACATGTTCTTAAATGCAATATACATGTGAGAATTTCTTTCTTTCTTTCTTTCTTTCTTTTTTTTTTGAGACAGAGCCTTGCTCTGTTACCCAGACTGGAGTGCAGCGATGCAATCTCAGCTCACTACAACCTTTGCCTTCCAGGTTCAAGTGATTCTCCTGCCTCAGCCTCCTGAATAGCTGGGATTACAGGTGCCCACCACCACACCTGGCTAATTTTTGTATTTTTAGTAGAGACGGGGTTTTGCAATGTTGGCCAGGCTAATCTTGAACTCCTGGCCTCAAGCAGTCTGCCTCCCTCGGCCTCCCAAAGTGCTGGGATTACAGGTGTGAACCATTACACCCAACCGATTATTTTTTTTCTTTTTTTCTTTTGACAGAGTCTTGCCCTGTTGCCCAGGCTGTAGTGCAGTGGCACAATTTTGGTTTATTGCAAACTCTGTTTCCCAGGCTCAAGCAATCTTCTCACCTCAGGCTCCTGAATAGCTGGGACTACAGGCATGCTCCACCACACCCAGCTAGTTTTTGTATTTTTTGTAGAGATGGGTTTTGTCATGTTTCCCAAGCTGGTCTCTAACTCCTGAGCTCAAGGGATCCACCCACTTTGGCTTCCCAGTGTTTTGGGATGACAGAAGTGAGCGACCGCACCAGGCTGTGTGAGAATTTCTTTAGGTATATGTCTAAGAGTGAAACTGTAAGGCATGCACATTATTAACCTTACTATGATGATATTGCTTAATTGCTCTTTAAAATGAGTGCCAGTTTATACTCCCAGGAGAAAAGGGTAAGAGTTTGTATTTCTCCCAATTCTTGTCAACACCTGATATTCTTAGACCTTAGTATTTTATGTTTCAACTAGTACAGGTAGAGCTTTTTTGTTCATGCATTTTACATGCCATTTTTCATTTATAATTTTAAAAATTATTTTTGATGAAAGTAAGAGTACGTGATAAAAAAAATTCAGAATAGAAAAGCACACACAATGAAAAGTGAGTCCACTCCCCATTTCTGACCCTACCCTTCAGTTTTCCTTTGGGGAAGGGAACTATTTTTTATGTATCCCTTCAGAGATATTCCGTGCATCTACAAACACAAATGTATGTGCGTATACATACCTACATGGCTCCATACCTTGTTTTTCTTTCTTTCTTTCTTTTTTTTTTTTTTTTGAGATAGAGTCTGGCTTTGTCACCAGGTGCCAGGCTGGAGTGCAGTGGCGCGGTCTCGGCTCACTGCAACCTCCACCTCCCGGGTTCAAGCAATTCTCCTGCCTCAGCCTCCTGAGTAGCTGGGATTACAGGCGCACGCCACCATGCCCAGCTAATTTTTGTATTTTTAGTAGAGACAGGTTTCACCATGTTGGCCAGGATGGTCTCAATCTCTTGACCTTGTGATCTACCCGCCTCGGCCTCCCAAAGTGCTGGGATTACAGGCGTGAGCCACCACACCCAGCCCCCCATATCTTGTTTTTCTGATTTAACACAAGATCTTGGAGCTTTTTTTTTTCAATTAATTATTATTTATGTTTACTTCATTTTAAAATGGCTCATTAAAAATATAGTCTCCCTTTTTTATGTCTCTGTACAAAGACAGAACACTTCCATTTTCCAGCATTATGGAAATTAGCATCCTCACCTGGATGCTGGCTTTTATTACTCCTACCTTGAGATGGCCCACAGGGAGCTGCCTCCTAACCTCTCTGAGCAGATCATTCTAGCCAAAGCCACACAGTTATGCAGATATCCAGATAATTCAGACAGAAAGTCCTTACTCAGATAATTGTTGTAGAGCAAATATTGGTAATGACAATGGTAATGCTAAAAATTATAAGAAATAACTGAGAAGTTTATTATCTTGGCATACAAAGAATGCAAAATAATTACTTCAGTGTTAATAATACGGGCCTTCTGGAGCTTTTCCTATTGCTAGGCCTTATATTTTACTTACATTATATTTTTAATCCTCTCCGCATTTCTGTGAGGGATATTGTTGAGGTGATATGTAGTCATCACCCCCATATTATAGTTGTAGAAACTGGGGCTCAAGCACTTCAGTAATTGGTCTAAGGTCTCAAAGCTGGTAAACATTAGTATGGGACAGGATTGAAACCAGGTTGATGTGACACTAATGCTTGTGCTCTTAATGACTGCCATATGGCTCCACACGCACATCTAATTTAGTCCACTTATGATTACAAGGGGATGTATTTTTAAGTGTCCGAAATACGTCAATTTATATATTCATTTTTATAACCGTAGTGGTTATTAAGTATTTTAATATCACCCCAGCAACCAATTTTATTGTTCATTACTCTCTCAAACCTGAGTGATATTCCAGTTAAATCAAACCAGTCACTGTTACTCAAATATATCTTATGTTTTCCTGCCTACTAGTAGACAGTCTGATTGAAGAAATGCTGAGCAAAGTCCTCATGTCATTCAGTTCTGTTTTGCAGGGGTTCTGTTTTGCAGGGGTTCTGTTGAACAATTATAGAGCAATTACTAGGTAACCACTAATGGGAGAACAGTAACAAGGAGACCAAAAAGGACAGGAAACTGCAGGATACGTCTAAAGTCTCTCATCACTGACTGGGTCAACAGAGGTGGAAGACTTGAAGTCTCCATTCTGCTTTTCACCTCTGCAGACAAACTAGTCTCTCTTTTTCCTTAAAAAGGAAAGAAAACCACCTCTCTCTTCATTATTTTGATTTGCTTCCATCTTTCCCATTTCTCTTTGACCCTACCCCCACAAACCAAGGTATAGCTATTGACAAAGTAGTATCCTGTTTTTGAATTTTTCTCCATTCTTAACTAAGAACCCAATGGAGCCCCAAGCAACGATAGTTTCTGCAATTTTTGTGAAGCTATGCTTTGTAATGGGGCTAGAGGTGGTGGAGTTGAGGAATGAAAGGAAGGACAAATACTGCTGTGCAGGATAAGAGGAAGTATGAGCACTGTTGAAATAGCCTTGTGAACTGTCGATCTAAATGACAAACAGGGCATTGCAGTTCCCCTCTTGCAATGTCCTACTCCTGAATAAATATCTTTGCAATAGGGTGTTACAAAAAACATATTTACTTGGCAATAGGGCATTGCAGTGGGAATATGTGCCATAGTAAACTATGTGCGTATTCAAGGAGGTAACATAAGATAAAAGGTGTTAAAGGAAAAATGAAGAGGATTACATCATTGTTTTGAAATGATTATTTTTGGCTACAAGGATCAATAATGAAGGTGATGTCAGTCCGAGACGGACAGGCAGTTACTGGGTGGATGTGCTCACAGTAGCTCTTTCTGACATTCTGGACTGGGCAGTTCTTTGTTGTGGGGCTGTCCTGTGGATTGTAGGGTGTTTAGCAGCAACCCTGCAGCCATGACAAGGAAACATGTTTTCAGTCATCTCTGGTTATCCCTGAGGGGGCAAACTTGTCCTCAGTTGAGACCCACTGCCAAAGCTGTTCCCTCTGCCTGGCACACTCTTCCCCCAAAGATTCATATTTCTGACGCTGTCACCTCCCACAAGTCAGTGCAGACCTAACCCTGATGAGCCTTCTTGACCACCTTTTCAAATTACCGCAAACTGTTCCTCTCCTAACTCCCTGAGCCCCCTTACCCTTCTCTACTTTTTTATTTTTATGATCATCTACTGTACTTATTTCTTGTGTTTATATTTGTTGTCTCTCACTCCATGTAAGCTCCTTAAGGTATCAATTTTCTTTCCTTATGCTTCCTATAGCACCTAGAGCATTTCCTCACACATGGTTAAAAAACAATAAAAACACATACACAAAAGGCATAGATGAAAAAGCCAGCTCTCACTCCTGTTCTCTGTCCTCCTATTCTCCACCCCCAAACCAAGTAACTGCTTTTATCAGTTACTAGTGTATCCTTTCAGAATTTCTTTACGCAAAATCAAGCAAGAGGGAACATTCTGTTGCTAGTCCTAATTTTTTGTAAACGAAAAGTTGGTACACTTAGAGAGCATTCAGCACCTTCCTTTTTTCATTTAAGCTTATAGTCATCATGAGAATAGTTTTTTTGTCTAGAAAGATTTTTGCTTTCCTGCTTGAACTTTTCCTGTGATTGAAACTTGGAGATCGACAACCTAGTAAATACTGGCCTGACTTCCCTGTCCTTTCACCAAGAGAGAAGTTGATTTTCCCGTTAACCTTGAATTCAGATTTCAGAAAGACCCCAGCCAGTCAGCGGGTCTGCCTGCCTTGTTTCCTGTATGAGAGCTATTCATTGACTCAAGTCCGTATGTCATTTGATTATTTTGGATTATGTGACAAGCTTTTAAAATTTTCTTTTTGATATAAATTAAATTGGTTGCCTCTAGGACAGGGCTGAGCATTGGTAGTTCTTGGAAATCAGCCAGCCTGTGAGTGTGGGGGATATCCCTGGGGATGCAGACAGTGTTGATCTGGACCCTTTGAACAAGAATTCCCCAGGGTGTTCTGGACAGCCTCTCCAGCAGGAGCTGCAGGAGGGGACCCAGGCAGGAGCAGCTTCTCACACAGCCTTGACTGCTCTGGAGGTGACCTAGACGATCACTGAGAAATGACTTCTCTGTATTGCTGTGCAGAAAGGGAAAGGCTTTTTCTGCCTCATTTTTATATACCGTGGTCCTCCAGTTACCTTGAAAGGCAGAAACTGGGAGGTCCAGGGAGACAGCTAGTGGCTTGAGGAGTCCAAATGTACAAAAGGTCCAAGATGAAAAATCTGGCCTGGTGCCAGTGGTGTGACTCCATGGTAGTCATCTTATCCTGCAGACGCAAATGAATGCTGTATGTTTTAAAATTAAGTACTTCGTGATTATTACTTGAGAGGTCTTAAAACATTTAGCTCTCAACTTATCAGGCCTCCACGTATGACATTTTACATTAGCCAAAGCGGATGGAATTTTTAAAGATGAAATATGTAACAACCTCTGAAATTGTAAACAGAGAATTAGAATGACAGATCACTACTGGTTAAAAAAAGCTATTATCTTGGGTGTACATACAAAAGACCTTCTTCTCATTTGGGAGGGACATGTTCAGGTCACTATAATTAAACATTATTTTCCTCTCTTTAGTTCCAGAAAGGTTAGCAAGAAGTTGCAGCAGACAAAAAGAACAGCTGGATCATGCATCTTTCAAATGGGAAAAACTGTACCCTTAATCACAGATGAACCCGTGAAGAAATACTTTTGAAAAGATTGAACTCATCCTTTCATAGAATATGCAATCTAATCAGCACTCTGAGAAAAGCAGAGAGGAAGGATTAGAAATAATAGTCTGTGTTTATTTTTGTCTGGGATCTATGGAAATGTAGGTTTATGACTTGACTTGAGCTCTCATAGTTCAAATATAGATATATAGAGTAGTAGTTGCTGCCAGGTCTGGCCCAGACTCATTCAATTTCACAAGGTAAGCGGCAGGCCTTGTGTCCAATGCAGTTAGCTATGGTTTGCTGGGAAGAGAGATATCTATTAGTTTAGGTCTTCTTCACTTTTTTATTTTAAAATATGCATTAAATACATTTCAAGATACATTAAAGCATATATATGAAGTAAACTACTAATGTTTATTTCAAGGTCAGAAACAATATTCTATTTCTTTTTTTGTTTTTGTTTTGTTTGTTTGTTTGTTTTTTGAGACAGAGTCTCGCTCTGTTGCCCAGGCTAGAGTGCTGTGGCATGATCTTGGCTCTCTGCAACCTCTGTCTCCTGGGTTCAAGCAATTCTCCTACCTCAGCCTTCAGAGTAACTGGGACGACACGCACGTGCCATCACGCCCTGCTAATTTTTTGTATTTGTAGTAGAGACAGTGTTTCACTGGGTTGGCCAGGCTGGTCTCAAACTCCTGACCTTGTGATTTGCCCACCTAAGCCTCACAAAGTGCTGGGAATACAGGCCTGAGCCACCATACCTGGCCTCTATTTCTTTTTTGCAATTTAATCTGAAATCTTTTGGTAGTGTGTTTTGGGCGGGGGAAAATCTAGGTTGTTTTCTTTTTTCTTTTTTAGAGCCAGCATCTCAGGGTCTCACTCTATTGCCTAGACAATAGAGTGCAGTGGTGCAATCATAGCTCACTGCAGACTTGAACTTCAGGGTTCAAAAAATCCTTTCTGCCTCAGCCTCCCAAGTAGTTGGGACTACAGGTGCATATCACCTCGCCCAGCTAATTAAAAAAAATTATAGAGATAGGGTTGCCCAGGCTGGTCTCAAACAGCTGCTTCAAGTAATCCTCCCCTCTCAGCCTCCCTAGTGGCTGAGATTACAGGCTTGAGCCACCATTCCAGGCTAGGTAGTTTTTTTAAAATAACTTTTTGAGATATGCTTTATGTATAGTTCACCCATTGAAAGTGCACAGTTCAATGTTTTTTAATATTTTCAGAGTTGTGCAACCATCACCAAAATCTAGAATATGTTCATCATCCCAAAAGGAAATTTCTTTTTTTTTTTTTGAGATGGAGTCTCACTCTGTCCCCCAGGCAGTGGTACGATCTCAGCTCATTGGAACCTCCGCCTCCCAGGTTCAAGGAATTCTGCTTTAGCCTCCCGAGTAGCTGGGATTACAGGTGCGTGCCAACACGCCTGGCTAATTTTTGTATTTTTAGTAGATATGGGGTTTCACCATGTTGGCCAGGCTGGTCTCGAACGCCTGACCTCGTGACTCGCCTGTCTCAGCCTCCCAAAGTGTGGGGATTACAGGCTTGAGCCACCACACCAGGCCCAAAAAAGAAATTTCATGCCTATTTAGCAATTACTCCCCATTTCGCCTACTTCCCCAATCCTTGGTAACTATGAATTTAATTTCGAACTCTGTGATTTGCCTGTTCTAGACATTTCAGGTAGACGGAGTCATGCAATATGTGGTGTTTTGTGTCTGGCTTTTTCCACTTAGCATGTTTTCAAGGTTCATTATGTTGTGGTATGTGTCAGTACTTCATTCCATTTGATGGTTGTCCAATGTTCCATTGTGTGAATAGCTGCACTTTGTTTATCCATTCATCATATGATGAACATTTGGGTCATTCACACTTTTTGCCTATTGGGAAAAATGCTGCTAGGAACATTCACATACAGGTTTTTGTGTGGATATTTGTTTTCCTGGGGTTTGGGTACAAGAGTGGAAATGCTGTCTCACATGGTAACTGCAGGTTTAGCATTTTGAGAAGCTGCCAAACCATTCTCTGCTTTTAAAAATGTTTTTATTTTTTTTGTAGAAAGCGTCTTGCTCTGTCACCCAGGCTGGACTGCAGTGGTGTGATCATGGCTCATTGTAGCCTCAACCTCCCAAGCTCAAGTGATCCTCATACCTCAGTCTCCCAAGTAGCTGGGACCACAGGCATGCACCACCACGCCTAGCTAATATTTTTTATTATTTGTGTAGAGACAGGATCTGTTTATGTTACCCAGGCTGGTCTTGAACTCATGGGCTCAACTTATCCTCCTGCCTCAGCCTCCCAAACTGCTGGGATGCCAGGTGTGAGCCATGGTGCCTGCCATGGTGCCTGGCCTGTTCTCTGCTCTGTAAGAGTGATAACTATGGCATTTTAGCCAGGGGTCTGTCAGGATTTGAGTATAGAGCACCTATTTGACTCAGTTCACAGTTGTATTTTATCCTTCCCATTCCCATTCCCAATTGTTTCTTTTGCTTAATGTTTACTGAGCCAGGTTGCCAGTACTGGAGGATTACAATAAGAAGAGAATAAGATAAACAGTTATGAGGGCTCCCTGGGACACAGAAACTCACACTGGGCCATGTTGGCCTATGCCTTACTCTGTATTCTGTTGGTGGTAAAGCTTAAATTTCAAATGTCATTCTCACAAAGTCTAAGGACAATCAATATTTTTACCCATCTCCTAAATAATACAAGAAAGTAGCCATGCTTAAACTTCCTTCTACATCCTCCTTTTTAATTTTCTACATTTTAATCAAGTGTTTTATTTCTGCCTTGTTACTGTAAGCCAATCCTTATTTAGCATTAGTAACACAACTGATAATCTTTGCTCACTATTGCTACTGGCTTCCCTTACCTTTCTTCTGGATTCATTTCCCTTTTTCTGAGATATATTTATTAGTAATTTTTAAAAAATGAATCGGGTCACATTTTACCTTTATTTTATTTATTTATATATATATTTTTTGATACAGTCTTGCTCTGTCATCCAAGCTGGAGTGCAGTAGCATGATCTTGGTTCACCGCAACCTCTACCTCCCAGGTTCAGATGATTCTTATGCCTCAGCCTCTCAAGTAGCTGGGATTACAGGTGCATGACATCACGCCTGGCTATTACCTTCATTCTTGAATAATTGTTTGTCTGGTATATTAAGACCAATAGGCCAGGCATGATGGCTCACACCTGTAATCCCAGCAATTTGGGCAGCCCAGGCAGTAAAATTGCTTGAAGCCATGAATTTGAGACCAGATTGGGCAACATTGCAAGACCCTATGTCTAAATTTAAAAAATGAACCAGGCAAGTTGGTATGCATCTGTAGTCCCAGCTATTCAGGAGGCTGATGTGGGAGGATCACTTGAACCAAGGAACTTTAGGTTACAGCAAGCCATGATCGTGCCACTGCATTCCAGGGTGGGCAACAAAGCAAGATCCAGTCTCAAAAAAAAATAAAATAAAATGAAAAGATCAATAGCACTGTCTAGCTGCTGTCTCAATTGTTCAAATCAGTCTTCACAATGGTCAGCTGTGCCCAGTTCCTGCCTTTTCTTCTGTCACCTTCATTGTTAAATCTCTGTGGCTTAACATAATTAAAATGAAACTCATTCATGTCTTAGTCTAATATGTGTCAGGTGGCTCTCTTGAGTCTCTTTCCTCCAACCAGTGCCTCAGAGGCCCTTGTTCTTTTCATTTTAATGATTCTGCCACACTGAGTTATTTCCAGGGAGTCTATTGGCTGTTTAGCTTGTTTGTGTGTATGTGTATGTGTGTATGTTTCTTCAGACAAACCTAGAAGTGGTGCACATTATTTCCACTACATCATGTTGGCCAGAAATCCAATTGCATAGCCCCAAAGGAAATTGAGAAATGTAGTCATCCTGTTTGCCCAGAAGGAATGTTTAGTGAATTCATGGTGATTACCTCTGCCACATTATGACATAGAATTCCTGGTTGGCAGTTATTTTTTCTTAGCACTTTAAAGATTTTATTTCGTTTTCTTTTGGAATCTATTGTTCATGAGAAATTCATAGTTAGTCTGTTGTTTTTCTGTTGATAATCTGTCTTTTCTCTCTGGTATCATTTAATATTCTTCCATTTGTCTTTGATGGTTTACTGTTTTGCTCTCATGGGTCTCTTTGTAGATTTGTTTTTATGTATCCTGATGAGAAGTTGATGTGTTTTTTTAATCTGAGAAAATTTTTAAAACAATCTGAGGCCAGGCGCAGTGGCTCACGCCTGTAATCCTAGCACTTTGGGAGGCTGAGGTGGGTGGATTACCTGAGGTCAGAAGTTCAAGACTAGCCTGGCCAACATGGTGAAACCCTATCTCTAAAAAAAAAAAAAATCTGGAAAATTCCCAGTTAGGATATCTTTGAATATTGATTTTCTGCCATTCTCTGTTCTTTCCTTCAGGAGTTTTTTGATCTATTTTCCATGTCTCTTAACTTTTCATTCAGGTTTTCCATGTTTACTCTATTGTTTATCTGTTGAGGTTTTTTTTATTTTAGTGAGAATATTTGTTATTGTCTAGGATATATACTTTTTTTTCCCTAAGTCATCCTGTTCTTTTGTTCTACTTTATGAACTATATTTCTTCATTTCTGAACATTTTGAAGGTCCTTCAGATTAATTTTCAAATTAAAATTTCTCTACTATCTGTAGTTTGTTGGGTATGAATTATACTATTTCTTAGGTCTGTGGGCTAGGTTCTTTGACTCTCTTTTTCCATGAGAGTCACATGTGTGCATTAGGGTTGTTTCATAGCTTTCTCTGCTCAAGCCCTATAGAGTTCACCAGTTCTTTTTTTTTAATGTTGCCCAGGCTGGGCTTGGAACTCCTGGGCTCAAGTAATCCTCCTGCTTCAGCCTCCTGAGTAGCTAGAACTACAGGCATGTGCCACCGCGACTGGCTTGATGCAATTTTTATCTTACTTTTTGGCTTGGGGTTTCTTAATGGTAAAGATAATATACAATTTGGAGCCCACACTCCAGAAGGCTTGGAGTTCCGATTTCTTGAGAATAACTTATCTATACTTTCTAATTAGAGAGAATTTTGCTAGAGGAAACAGAATTAGAGGAATTTAGCTAGAAAAGTAAAGCATGACATCTAATAATGGATTATTGAGTCAGATTGACTTAAGTTCAAGTTCTGGCTTTATTAGTTAGTAGCTATGTGACTTCATTAAAGTTATCTAACTTTTCTGAGCCTACATTTCCTCATTGTAAAGTGGAGTAATATCCACTTCTTAGCTCATGGATGTTAATCACTGTTAGTTATGATTTCTAGCTGCAGATCAAGGACAAAGGAAAATTTCTTGTAACAAGTATCCTAGCCCAAGCAAGAAGACCTACTGAAGGAGCAGGTCAAGGGAAATATCTGTAAAAGTTGGAGAAATGCCCTCCAGTTGTCAGCATGAGGAAAATGACAAGGGTGAAAGGAAGGAATACTTAAGACATGGTGCGCTCTCCTGTTGTGTAGTCATTATTGCTTATTGTCTTCTCCTGGCCTCTCAGTCAACAGGAACCATATTGGTCAATGGTAGCAGCGTCTAAGGTATCAATCTTCATCATGACCAGTGCAATCTACCTAAGGGCAGAAGGCTTTTAAAAAGTGCTAAATGGGCTGGACGTGGTGGCTCAGGCCTGTAATTCCAGCACTTCAGGAGGCCAAGGTGGGTAGATCACCTGAGGTGGGGAGTTCGAGACCAGCCTGACCAACATGGAGAAACTCCATCTCTACTAAAAATACAAAATTAGCCAGGCATGGTGGCACATGCCTGTAATCATACCTACCTGGGAGGCTGAGCCAGGAAAATTGCTTGAACCCAGGAGGCAGAGGTTGGGGTGAGCCAAGATCACACCATTACACTCCAGCCTGGTGACAGAGTGAGAGTCTTTCTCAAAAAAAAAAAAAAAAAAAAAGTGCTAAATGGGCCAGACGTGGTGGCTCACACTTGTATCCCAGCACTTTGGGAGGCTGAGGAGGGTGGATCATGAGGTCAGGAGATCAAGACCTTCCTGGCTAACATGGTGAAACTCCATCTCTACTAAAAATACAAAAAATTAGCTGGGCGTGGTGGCGTGCACCTGTAGTCCCAGCTACTTGGGAGGCTGAGGTAGGAGAATCGCTTGAACCTGGGAGGCGGAGGTTACAGTGAGCCAAGATCACGTCACTGCACTCCAGCCTGGGCAACAGAATAAGACTCCGTCTCAGAAAAAAAAAGTGCTAAATTAATATTATAATCATTTCAGGATAATTATTGAATTGAAAAATATGAGGTAAAAACAAAGTTCATCATTTTTATTATTTGAACCTTAACATTTTTTATTTACTTTAGTTTTATCTAATTGTTAATGTGATTCTTAAAGTGACTTCATTGTTTGGAAATCTAAAATTAGCTTTACTGTTTTCTTTTTCTTTTTTTTATATTTTTATTTTTAGAATAAAAGAATGAAAGAGAGAAAGAGGAAGAGATTTTAGAAAAAGAGAGAAAAGGAGAAAGAAAGAAACAGCAAAAGAAAGAAAAAAAAGAATGAAAGAAAGAGAGCTTTACTGTTTTCTATTTTCCTTTTTTCTTGTGTTCTCACCTCTATTTCAATGCAACTTTTCCCTAAGCATCTTTGTACCATGTTAGTCAGTATAAAGGAGGGTTAGATAAAAAGAAAGAAAGAAAAACAGGAAGGAAAACACACTGGTTTTACATAAGCATTAATACATATTTCACATGCTGATAAAGTACAGTACTACACTAATCTAGTTGAGTCTTTCTTAGTCATCTGCCACCTGGTCTGTATCCTGAGTTGTCCTTGAATCCCAGTTTATAATGGCTGACCCATTTAACCTCCCCATAAGGTTAAAACCCAGATATAAGAGGCCTCACTGCTATTCAACTTGTCAAAGAAGGTTGAGTTTGACCAGGACCCCATCCTTCTAAGATGGAATCTGGGAAATATCCAAGCACTTCCCTGTGATACTGCAAGCAAGAGACGCCTCAGCTATTGACTCAGCAGTCCTCACTACCTCCTGGCATAAGAAAAGCAAAAGTCTGAAAAATTAAGTCTCAGCTTCTAAGTTTTTGGAAAGGTCTATGGAAATAATTTTCTTTCCTATTTTGAATGCTTCATAACTCTGATTAAATCATAAATAATGCTTACTTCATGTCTAATGGGGCCAACATCATGTATGATGGCACTTTATCTGAGAAGGCATAAAACTAGAGCAAGAAATCATTACCAAGAATGCAAAGCAAATTTGAAAAATCAGCAAAGTTTAAAATGAAATGTTCCTAGTTGATTTCACGTGCTACTTGCCTAATGACACTGTAAGAGATGATTTTAACTTCATCTAGAGCTGCTGGTGCGGCAGGGAGAGTCACTTTTTCAACTTCTCTTGTAGTAGCACAAGGATTAGGATGATGCTTTTGCATACACCTGGCCACATCTGCAGCTCAAATGTGTGAAACTTCCCACAATGTCATGGGCACCTGCTGTTTTTGTCTGCCCAGCATTCATTCCCCTCTCTTCTGCTGACAGAACCAGATTCTCTTTGGGGGAATTCCCTCTCCCATATGGGTGGGCCCTTTGGTGAGATTGCCCTGCGGTCCTCTGGTTAAGTGATGGTCACATGATCCAAGCCTGGCCAGTCAAGTGTTCTCTCTTGGGTGGAGTCTGTAAAACCAAGATGATGGTTATTGATTCCCCCAGAGAGAGGCCTCCTGAAGAGATTGCCCTTAGAGCCTGGAGCTACTCCATTCCTAATCCTTCAGTGTTTCTAATTTTCTTCCATTAAATTGTCTTATCCCCTTGTTAACTTTGTTGACTCACTTCTGTTGCTTGCAATAAAAACTCTGACACACTGATACAGAATTCCTGATGTGGCAGGCTAGTGCTCTCCCACCAAACCCTCCTTCAGAAGGAAAGGGTGCCTTTACACCTTCTTTGAGCAGAACGTCTGAAGGGTAAGCTCTGACTTGGAACAACCAGTCATAGAAAAGACAGTTGCTGCTCTGACATCACATTTGTTTGTAAATAAATAGCAGAGGAGTGCTGCAAGTTGTGGTACATTTTCTTGCATAGAAGGAGGCACTGAGTGCTGGGGAAGATAGTCCATGTTCTGGAATCAAACTGCCTGTGCTCAAATCCCGGCTTTGTAACTTAACTAAACCTCCGTTTCTTTATCTGTTAAAAGAGAATAATTGCATCTACTTTTAGGGTAGTTAAAAATTAAATAAGTTACTTCACATGAAGTGTTTAACACAGCACTTGATACATATAGATCCTCAACAACATGGGTTCATTGTGACAATATGCTCAAAATACACTTCTCTAGGTTTCCTTTAATTTGGTCTGTATGGCAGCTCTTTGGAATAACAGGATCAAGTAAATGTGATGTCCCTCAGACACAAAGAGAGAACGTGACCCACCATTAATTGGATGTGCATTTATTTAGCAAGTAGTGCTTGTAAGAGCCTTGAGCCAGAAACTGTTGAAATGAGTCTTGAGATAGAGCTCTCTCTATTTAATTACTATCTATTCCAGTCAGTCTTCCCCATCCGTGGGTTCTGCAGCCAAGGATTCAACCAACCACAAAAAAAAAAAAAAAAAAAAAAAAAAAAAAAAAAAAAAAAAAAAATTGGGAAAAAAAACCCAAAAAAAAATAAAACAAAAAAAAAACCAAAAAATTAAAAAAAACAATTTATACACCATTTAAGTGGTGTTAGGGAATAAACGAAATTAGAGTGCATTTTACGGAAAAC